>JANLJB010002743.1:107-24387 GCA_026212285.1 Bursera cuneata
TATTACATCCCTACACATCTCAATATATACAACAAAAAGGAAATAAAGTTTTCCAACCACTTTCCTACTTTTTGTTCAACCACTTTAACCACTTTCTGCACAACCTTTATAACTCAACAACTCTAACCACTTTCTGTACAACATTTATAACTCAACAATTTATCTGACGATGTGTTCAGAATAGTTAAGGCGGCTTGTAGCCTCTTTAGTGCTACTCAAATTTCAAGTTGATATAACATTATTCATTTGATGTTATTATCATATTCTTTTCCTCAAACTTCTATAATTTTGTGCGTCATGTAATCATTTGGCAACAAATTGTTGATACACAGGCATAGTTTAAGAGAGGTTTTGGATGCTCCAAATGTTATGAACATGATAAAGGACACTAAAGCCGCACAAGAGGTAAGAATGGAAAAAAACTGATTTGGCTAAACATCAAAATTTCTTATATTGAATTTGCTCTAGAAATTGACTGTTCTCTGTGGTATTTCTGTGGTATTTGCACTTGTTTAATATCTGTTGCTATTGTTTCTTTGATGTTGTTTGTAAAAGTTTTATTTTTCCCTCCTTTTTGTTCAGGTCCAAGCTTTGAAGGACTTCTTCAACATGCTTTCAAATGTGAGGTTCTATCTTTGAGATTTGAGCTGTTTATTTGATATTTTTTTTCTCTTCTTATTCTTATTCTTAGTTTTTCTTTTTAAAATAATTATTTTTTTTTTCCTCATTCCATTTGCTGTAACTGAATCATGTTTGTTATCTTATAGGATCCTAATCGTGCATGCTATGGACCAAAGCATGTGGAGGTTGCTCATGAACGAATGGCTGTTCAAACTCTTCTCATCACAGATGACCTTTTCAGGTTTGTGTATAGTAAAAGTAGTTTCAATGATTCTGGATTGTAATGCAGACTAAATAAGTAGTGATATATAATAGAAGTCTGGAATTTGAAGTCCTTGTTTTTATGGATGATATACCATATTTGTTGCATCAAGTATAATACGGTAATTGGCTTACTAGGTGGGATCTAGCCTGCACTGATGATAAAAATTAACAATTATCTTTCCCCTTCTCTTTGGATTGCTTTATATGGGTTGCAATGGTGAATCTGGTGAATGAGAACTTCCAACGCTTGGCTTAGGACTTCCATTTGTTTTCTGAATTTCAGTAGTACAGTAGGCTACAATTAATGCTTATTTTCAATTGATGGATTGCACATTTATTTAACGGATTATGGATTCTAGAGTATGTTCATGTCTACAGATCGCTGTCCTTTCACTCGCACACTTACACATACTATAATGTGTGTTTTCACTCTTCTAATCTCTGTTTAAGGGTTGTCCATATTCGTTGGTGCAAGTTTCTTAATCTCAGTGTTATATGTCATCTCGCTGATACTTTCTTGTCTATACAATCTACAAGTTTTCCATGTATTTACCATTTAGAGTTGCTCATATTCTAACATGGTGGAAGCACAAAACTTCAACCTTGTAATTTGAAAGTATATTCTCTCAAAATTCCAGGAATTCAGATATAGCAACAAGGCATAAGTATGTTAATTTGGTCAACTCAGTCAAGGATTCAGGGGGCACTGCTCATATTTTTTCATCTATGCATGTCTCTGGAGAACGTGAGTGCTGCCTTTTTCTCACATGCCATTTTATATCTCTCTTTAATACTTTCACTTATGCATGTCTCATTAAGATGCACGCATTTTATAAGCTTTTCTAAAGTTGTGAATCCAATTGTGTGCAGAACTGGGACAATTGACAGGCATTGCTGCAATCCTTCGGTTCCCTCTACCAGACTTGGAAGATATTGAGATGTAATGGAAAGAATGAGTTATAATGGCATCAACAGAATACATGTTTGTATATCACCAGGTCTTATACTTTGATGTAGTGATGTATTTAGTAATTATAGCTGAGGCTGCAATTAATAATTGATTTAATTAATTCAATAGAGGATTCTGTATATTTGTTACATCAAATGGAGTGAAATAAAAGTATTCAGTTTAAAAAAATTCTTTTCCTGGCTGTCGAGTTTGAACGAGATGAAATATATGTACTTGATCAACGTAGTGAAGCTAACACCATCATTCTTTGCTCTTATTTCCTTTTATATTTGTTGCTTGTAGTGTCTTAGCTGTACTTGATCATCATCACCATCACCATTATTCCTCAAAATGAATTGGAGTTCTGAGATGGTAGACCTGATCCAAATAGATAAAACTGAAGATAAGAGAACTGGAAAAATGTTGATAGATGGATATATATAACCACCTAAAACTGGCTATATGAATGAATGCCTTTTATATATTCTAATCTATTATTTTCCATTTTCTTGAATATTTCTTTTTCTAATAACTATTGTATAACGGTGCAAGACAAAAATAAGTTAGATAAAATATTAAGCGATTAATTTATGAATGCATTAAATTACATTAATATCAGATTTAATTACATTAAATTAAATCTCAAATCCACCATATAGAATTTCTGACCAATATTTTCTTCACCAAGAATATCTATGAATGCATTGCGGGAAATTATATATAACTAAAATATTGTATTGTATTTGTGTATGCCATTTGTGTCATGTTACTTATGAGGTTTGTGAAGGCAAGAAAATAATTGATCTTAATTGTTTAAGAAAATTAGATATTAAAATAAATGCAATAATGATGATGATGAATTAACCAAAAATTAGGTCAGTCATCGAGGTCTCCAACCTTGAGAATCATTGGGATCTTAACAAAAAATTCAGTATCAACCGTTGAAACATTGATCCAGTGACTCACAATTTATGTATAAACTTTATGCCAAAAATGTGTTATCATTGATATCTCCATAACAGAAAAACTAAGCTCCTCATTTGTCCAACCGCATAAAGTAATATGTAAAGGGAACGGTCAATAATTTCTTTAAAAAATCACCATGGAAATTTCTTCTACTATCTAATCTCAATTCTCAAAAGGTTTGTAATTTATTAACTTTACAAGCCTGGATTCCAAATTCTTAATGCCTTGAATCTAGTGCAGAACATCAAATCAAAAACAACACTTATAAATTAAACTAGATCAAAACAAACACCAGAAGAGGAAAAAGAACCCAACCCCTCCAAACAACCCTCTGAAATACAACAGAACGCCAGTCTCAACTATCTATACATGGTGAAACCCCCAATTAAGTATTTTGCTCAATTCTGAAATATGAAAGATTGAAAGTTGAATGTTAAAACTAGTATCGAACCATATCTTGAAGGCAATCAAAGAAGTGTGAAATGTTAATTTTTTCTTTGCCAGAGTATATCGCCTCTGCTGATCCTCCTTGTTCTCCCTGAGCAGCCATCTCAATCACCATATATAGTTTCTTGATAGGCATCTAAGAGAAAAACACAAAACAAGACATTAACAATGATGAGTTCTTGCATATGTAAGTAGACGGCAATAGTACTCCTATTACAATAGTTCTGTGCACAAGAGCATGATATTTGAGCTTTGTAATTGGAAATGACAGTACTTAACTAAGAAGATGATATCCAATCCATTCTAGTTAAGCAATCAATATCCATACCTTCAACTAAATTCTAATGGTAACAGCAGATAATTTAATCCATTCTTGTAAATTCAACGAGGCTACATATTGTAAGACCAAATTCTAGGAATAACCATCACATGCTTCATTAACAAAGTATAAAAACGGGATGAAAAAATGAACAAAAAAATAAGCCCAATAGTCTTGGGATATGTCCTCTTTCTTCATCCATCAAAATTGAGGCACATGCCGTTTGATTTGGAACTTAGGATATCATTGTTATCTTGAGTTCTTTATAGAATGCCTTTTAATGGAAGATCATATTTTCTATTGTATATCTTTATGCGCTCAATATAAAGTATAGTTGTTTCTCTTACACATAATACAAACACACAAGCACACATATATACAACAACCCAATATTTTGAACCAGTTTACCTATAGTTCACCCATTAAGACAAAAAAGTTAACTCCACTTAACAGAGGACAATTGAGCAAAAATGTTAAAAGATAAAAATAGGTGAAGTGCATTTAAGAACTAAATAATAGTATCATGCATAATAACAAAAAAAATACCCAGGAAAGTATATCTAAACTCACATCATTCAGGGCCTCTGCAGCTGCATCAACATCATCCTCGGCAAATACATTTAGTTGTTTTAGCACCTAGAGATAGAAAGAACAAGATTAAATGCAAATTCAAACTTCAGAAGCCAAATGCTTAATAAATAATTTACTTTCAAAGGTTATATATCATAATGGCTGAATCGAAGTACTACTGGGAATATCCTCCCAAAAACATGTTAGCAACAATAAGAGCTTGGGAAAAGAGATTTCTTTCAATACAAAACGAAGGTTATTAACCATTATTTAAAAATAAATCCACTGACTCATCATAGCCAAAACAACCCATAGAAGCCATACACGCAGCCCCTTACTCTCTTAATGTCTAAACTGTGAGATCATACAAAAAGTAAAACACTGTGACAGGGATAGGCAGTAAAACATGTGCCAAAATACTAACTTATAAGAGCTATTATGTTTATAAAATTCTCAGATAAGCATTATTTTGGTGCAAGTATGGATTTCACTCTCATCAGAAAAGATTAAATGCAAAAGTTTATCGAAAAGAAGATGCATGACAACAGGAGTGCTTACCTTCTTTGCATCATCTGTCTTCAAAGTGGGAATATGGTAAGTAATGGAGAAAGCTTCACAAATACCAACAGAATCTAAGAAGCTCACTTCACTTGTCGTCCCTATCACCAGAAGCTTTTTACCCTGGAAACAAAGCTCATATAAAAACTATGAGTTTGTGCAAACAATAGTAGTTATTAGCACACAGAAAAGACAAAGGAACAAAATGAAACCTTTGGCGGAAGCCTTTTGAGGAGGACTAGCAATGTTTGAGAAATTATATTCGAAAAACGAGGTCCAATTGGAACATACTCCAGTAACCTGCAGAAATTAAACACGGTTATAATTTAAGATAAAAACGCCTGATAAAGACTAAGATGACATGATTCAAAGCAGCAGGTAATACCTTTCAATGTCATCGAGGATAATGATGCTCAATGGCGACTTGTATGCATCCTCAAACACCTTTCAAAACATATCAATTTCTATCAAACTTTTACCCTCTTCTAAGAAGCAAATATGCTAACCACAAGCGAAAACCAATAAATTTTTGAAGAAAGATAAGAAACAAAGAGAAAGCAAAAGCAAAATAAAACAACAGAAAGTAATCAGGAGCCAAAAAATATTGGCATTCACAAACCTTGACAATCTGTGCACATTTGGTGCTCTCATGAAGACCAATCATCGTTTCAGCTGAGATCTATTCAATTCAAGGGTAAAAGAGATAAAATCAGGCTGTAAATTTCAAAGTAGAATGATATCATATACAGAATTCCAGTGAGGAGCTTACTATCTTCACATATGGGAAATCGCTGTCAATTCCAACAGTTGCTGCAAGTGCAGTTTTACCACTGTCCAAGGCAATTATGACTTAGATAGGTTGCAATTAACAAAAGCAGCTTAAGATTGATCATACATACCTGCCACTGGGGCCCTCCAGAAGACAAGTGACAAGAGGACTTCCTTTGCTCACTTTAACTTGTTCCACTAATAACATAGCCCTTTGATATATGTGCTTATTTCGATCACCACACTCCACCATGCCATTAAGTCTAGAACAATTTTAGGCAAATAGTAATCAACTTAGAAATCTGCTTCGGAAATTTAAAGATAGAAAGTTAATATTGTTGGTATTGCAAACAGTGGAAACTAGATATAGTGTTAAGTTTTTTCATAAAAGAGCTAAGTCAATTTGCAAAATGAATACTTGGAAATTCTCCAAGCCACCTTCTAGGTATCTAATAAAAGAGTTGATAGACTACCAAAAACAGATAAAGTAGTTCCATAAAAAGTACATATTTTTAACAACTAAAAGAGTTGTTCAATTAAGCAAAAAATATGATCAGTAAATAAAACATCCAGAATCTGAACTGTACAATATTTAGACTATATTTTAACCAAGAATAGTTCATTGAAACTTAAATATATTTCAGGCAACCAAAAGATGATGCAAATACAAATAATGCCAGTGCTAGATAGGTGCTAAACATATACAGTTTTGAAGGATTTACTGTTTGTAGCAGAAGCATTACCTACACCGCTCGAGGTCATCAGTGGAGGCCCCAAATGCTGGAATAACTTCATGAAGTGCGTTAAGAAAGTCATCCATAGTAACTTTAATACTCTCTTCATCCACTGGCTTAGTGAGATCATCCATACTTAGCTGTCTATTTAAAGCATAAGATACCGCGCTTTTCACAACACCTTCAAGTTCGGCTCCACTGAAGTTTTTCGTTCGAGCAGCTGTATACACAATAATGAATTAGCAAAACACTCAACCTTTCCTAAATGCACTGATGCAATTAAAATTATTGAAGGATAAAACTAATGTTGAAGCCACACCTACTAGCTTAAGCGCTTACGTAGAATGACAAGCTTAACATGGTATCAGAGACCTAACAGTCTAAGGTTTGAATTCCTCTACAATGCCAATTAAAAGAAAATAAATTGACCACTAGAAAGAACCAAAAAAAAGGCTTTTGAGATTTGGTCCACATTCAAGAACACGTAAGGCCCTTGCATGTGATGAAGCGTATTGAAGGATAAAAGTAAAGTTGAACCCATACCAACTAACTTTAGCTTTTAGGTAGTAGTAAACTTAACAAAAAACAACATTAACATTTTGAAGGCTGCACCCATTATTAACAATGAAGTGTAAAGGGAGTATGTTGATTTCTAGGCAGAATCTGATGGAAAAAAAAAAAAAACCTACTCATGAAAGAAATTAATAAGGACAAGGGATTACAGTTGTGGGTGGTGCAAATAGACCTATGTTCTACACTTTAGCACATATCAATAAAAAAAAGAAAAAAATTGTTTACAGGATTTATATCCTTAGTTAATATAAATTTCTAAGGTGACTTAGGTCCTACGTCATTCCCACCCCTTTCCATTTATGTTATTCTCAATATTGATTTCTTCACCATTGGTTGGAGAATTTCTAATATATTATAAGGAGAGAAAATTAATCTTCTGGAGAGATGAAGAACAAAATTCAATAAAATACAAGAAATGTTGGCACTTTAGACATTCTATCCCGGAATAAATAAATAAAAGCTTCTTCCAACTATCTTGCAGTGCACATACCAAGTTCTTGAAGGTTCACATCAGGAGCAAGAAAAGAATTCTCCTTCATCTTGTTGGTATGAATTTGTAGAATCTGAAGGCGGCCATTTTCATCTGGAAGGCTTATCTCAACTTGAACTTCCAACCGACCTGGTCTACAAATTGAAAAAATAAAAAATAAAATAAAAGTTGTATAATTAAGGAATGTGTCAGTGTATAATTGTTTCTACCACATGAGTGCATTTTTTTCATAATCATCAGCCAAGAATAGAGAAAGAAAATATCAAACTTTGCATTCTGAATACTTATTTCTTCAATATATTTTCCTTAGAACAAACTACAAATCTTTCTGAAAGTTGCAACATGTTCCATTAGAGCCAACAAGTCATTGCAGCTCTGAAGACTTATGGCAATTACTGTCAATATTAAATTGACTATTACTTTCTTTCTTTGTAAAAATGCCAAATTGAGTTTTAATTGCTAGTTGTTCTCATGTTTCCCATGATACGAAATGATCCACAGGAAGCAGTTAAATGATGAGAGTGAGAGAGAGAGAGAGAGAAACCTAAGAAGGGCTTCATCAAGCATATCCTTTCTGTTGGTCATGCCAATAAGCAAAACATTATTTAGGGACTCCACTCCATCTATCTGAAAAACTAGTGGTCTGTCAGTAAATTGCATGATATCACTTAGCCCTTGCAATGAAAGGAAACATCCAGAAATGCAAAAAGTGATATGGTGGAGAAAAAAATTATATTGATTTTGCAGGCTCCAGAAGTTACTTAAAAATTATTACTAACCTTTGTAAGTAGCTGATTCACAATGCTATCATGAACTCCTGTACCATCTCTAGTAGATCCTCTTGACTGAAAATGTGAAATAAAAAGAAATCATTTAGGAAAAATTTCCCCCTATAGAGCCAAGCCATCTCATATCCAATGAATATGAATACTTATTAGCATAGTTTCTGCATAATATCTAATTACTAGCATAGGCAGAAGTGCAACTACAGCCACAGCATATTTCTTTGGAGGTCAAGAAGCAAAATGAGACCAAAGCGGATAAAATGTTCTCTACAAAAAAATAACCCTGCGCACTACCCTAACTGGAATAAATTATTCCTGGGAGATACAAGCAAATTAAATTGGTATGTTATAATCTTAAACCTAAACTGGATCTCTCTTCTTGCTGCAACTGAAAGATTTATATCCTTCAAACATTAATATTAAAGTCAAGAAAAAGTTGATAACTAAACATTACTATCCATCTAAACAAATTTATCCTCACAACAAGCAGAAAAATTATATCGCTATCTAGACATACTTTTTCTAAAGTACTTACATAGCCAAAACAACATTTCTAGAAAGTTAATATCATTTGGTTAGACTGATATGGATTTAACTCTGCCATAGTTTTATTTAAAAAAAAAAAATCTTTTAGTGAGTAGATACATCCTAGCCATTTCTTGTTATATGAAAAAGAGTAAAAAACAACAATAGCAACAACATTAACAACAATAATTATACTAGATTATAAAATTAACCGTTCATTTCTTGATTTTATTACAAATTATACAATCAAAAGATGTCATTAACAACAAATGCTAAACATTAGTTGACTGAATCCCTTGGAGATGTTCATGGAAAAAGAAAAGATGGTCGGCCAGATCCCTACCAGAGCAACAATGAGATGCAGTAAATCATCAAGTATATAAGAAATAAAATGCAAGTGCTGTCAATTTTGCTACTAAACAGAGCAAACACATCAACGCCAATTCTAATCTAAGGGACAAGAACAATAATATAGAATTGCAAAATCTCTTACCTTACAAATAGCATCAATTTCATCAAATATAATTACATGCAATTCACTTTGGTCCCCTGAAAAGTAAAAGGGAAGGATGACATCAGTATCTCTCAGAAAAACTACTCAAGAAAATACACCAAGAATGCCAGTTTCCAACCGTGAGTCCTCTGATCATTCTCAGCATCAGCAAAAAGGTCCCTAATATTCTTTTCAGTTTCACCAACAAATTTGCTTAGGACTTCAGGACCATTAACAATCTAGTATATTCACCAAAAGAAGGAAAAAAAATCTGTTAGTTTCTGCAAAAATAATCAGCACCAAACCATGACACAGGAGTACCCACTCTAAGGATCACAAAATCAATCAACTGTGAATTTTCAAATAAAAATCTAGAAATAAAAAATTCATTAAGGCATTTTAAAAAAAGTTTCACATGATTGCATTCGAAAATCATAAGCACATATTTTTTTGATAGGAAATCATAAGCATATATAGTAAAAAAGAAAAAGAGACATGGTTATATTTGCATATAAGCATATAAAATCTATAATGGTCTGTCTTTCTGAGTTAGACAGAAACATCTTTAGAAGCTTTTGCTAGTCCAACATATGCATAGGAAGTTTTTCAACATAACCATGTAGTCAGTTGAAAGTAAGGATAAATTAGTATCTAACTCACAGATATAGTCTAATCCTCTCCAAGATTTTTTTATCTGTTTAGACAGAGTATTACACTCTATCCTATGAGCAGGTCAAACAACAACTAATGACAGTGGTCCAAGAGAGGTGAATTGCTTACATATTAAGAATCATAGTGAGCATTAGGCACCTAATGAATATGTAAATGTTGTAGACAGTATAATCCTCAAGTTAATTCCAATATTTTTGTAGCACTTATGTACTCATTTCCCTTCAATGAAATATGACATCAGACACTTTATTTGTAACTTCATATGCCACATACAGCTTGTTCTTGCATTTAAAAAGCTTCAGATGGACAACCACATGACAAATGAAATGAAATTAATATAAAAAAATAGTATAAAAATCTGAATAGCTTAAATTAGGTAAAAGAAAATATGTAAACTTAAGAGCATAAATTTAATGCTAAACAATAACAGCATTACACACAACATACATACATACACACATATATATATATATAAAAGAGTGAACTATGCTCACATCACATGAGATATAAATCATCCGTACACCAAACTACAAAAATAAAGAAAAGACAGACCAACTGTATAAACTTGGAAGACTAACTTATTGTATTGCTGACCACAAAACAACAATATAGAGCTCCAAAGTTTCAGTTAATTGTCAAAAAAATATTGCAGACAACACCATAAAAGTATCACCACCATTATCAGCATGTAGGTAGTACAAGTGGTTTCATCAGTACCTATCAAAACTGATGCTCTGATACATTGACTAATAAGAGCTTTACAACATCCATTACGTCTCAGCTTCCCCAATCATTTAAAACAATTAAAAGAAAAACCTATCTAAAGATGGAAAATATCTAATTGGAATAAACTGGTAAGAGGAGCCCAGCCACAAATAACTGCAAATTTTATGACCAAACGAAAAAATAAATAGGAAAAAGTGTATCCATGTCCAAACCTTTGGTTCCCTTCCATTCAACATTTTTCCAATTTGACGAGCCATAAGAGTTTTTCCCGTACCAGGAGGTCCATAGAGCAGCATACCCTTTACATGCTTAATTCCCAATCTGGAACGTTACAAGCTTTCAGTTCAGTAGCACAAACAGATAGATGAACCATATTAGGATTAATATAGCTTGAACAATTAACTACATTACTTGCTAGTCACATGTGGAGGAAAAACACGAGAAGCAAAAGCTCTTCGAAAGATATCAGCAAATTCTGCACTTAGGCCACCTATGCCCAGAGACTCAAGATTAAACTCCTTATGCCTAAAAATGTTGCTGCTGGCAGCTTCACGTTGGTTGACAACCTGCAGAGGATGATCCACCAAGTTGATCAAATCATAACTGAGATCAGCAGAGGATGATCAAATGTTTTCATCATCTAACAATTCGAAACAATAGAAATAAGACCTTAATTCCACTGGCATTGGATGCCTCAAAGATGAAGTAAGTATCGTTTGTAATTTTCCCTCTTTCAATACCGTTAGATTTTTCTTGACCCTCTATAGCTGCTCGATTTACAGTAAAAATATAATTATTTCCATGATACTCGAATATAACTTTCTGCCCTGCTGTCATAACCTGCAAGGAATTCAATCAAAATGATAAAATAGAACACTTCAAGTTATAAAGAGTTTATAAGTTCTTCAACCATTGCCAAAAGTGCCTCCAAATATGAAAGCATTTATCCACTTATTTATTATCAGCTGATCAGATAAATCCCAAAAAGTGCTCAAAGCACCCTTTTCGAGAAGAACCTTCTTCATAAAACACTTATCACATAAAAGGAGAAATTCAAGTGCTTTTTACGTGTTTACATGCAAATTTACAGAAACACTCTCAATTTTAGCCTAAATAACATTAGCATAAGCATTAACATCTTGAATATAAAAACCTACCTGGTTAATAAATCTCTTTCTGAGTTGGTTAGCCAGAAGAACAGCATCAACCTAAAAGAGGAAAGAAAGAACATTCTATACTTTAAATTAAACAAAAAGAAAATGTGGACAATTAAGATAAACAGGAGATAAATGTGCATACCTGTTCATTTTTAGTACCCTTTTTAACAAATTCCAATTCAACAGTAAGCAATGCCAGATTAAAATCTTCTGGAGGGACAAATCTACAACCAAAAAACCCAGAAAAAATTAAAGATGAAAATTCTGTTAGAAATTGAAAATTAAAAGCGCAAAAAATTAAAAATTACAAATGATGGAAAAAAACCTGTTGAGAGATACTGAGTCACCACTGGAAACTCTAGCTTGGCGGCGCTGGATTGAATTCAAGCCAATTTGGCCATTGCTTATGCTTGGATGAGAAGTAATTCCTAGTTAAAGATCACATAAAGAGCTAACAATCCCCATCTTCCATACATAAATTTCCAATAACATTAACAGGTTGATACCATGCTAGCCACTGGTCAAGTTATCAGCCAAGTTAACAATGCCAGAATTGACTAAAACTCAACATACAACTAAAACGATTATACAAATTCCGGTACTGGCACCGATGTCAACAAGTAACCCCTCAACGTCATTTTGGTAACCAATATCGTATTAACAACATTCAACACATTAACAAGACAATGAAATATGAATTCTACAGACATTCTTTCAACAACAAGACGGAACTCATGATTAGTAAACGCTAACGTTTTGAATTCTAAGTGACCCAGGCCAGTGAATATGACAACTAAAAACTGTTGTTTTCCGGCAACTTTAAACACTGAATCCTACATAAAATATTCTCTCAACCACACATAACTCATTCCGTATTCCGGTGAAAGTGGACCAAAATCCAATGATGATGCCGGCAGTGTACTTGCCGGTACCGTAGCAATTCACGCATAACAAAGAAAAAAAAAAGAAGAAAAGTTTGTGCAAATGATAAAACCCTCCCTTCATTGGCAGTAACTTTACTGGAATTACCGGAATTTGCATCCTGTAATCCCAAATAAAACTGACAATGAAACTTTTCATGAATTCTACACAAACATTCTTTCAAAAAGTCACATAGCTCATTTCGTAATCCAATTAGTCACGATTTGCATCCAAATACGGCATCATATGAATTCCCGCGTAACAAAGAAATGAAAACAAAGAAGAAAAGGATATGCAAGAGAGGCGACGAAGGAGTCATTGGCGATGGAGGCAAGGTAGAGATTAGTGTTGGGAACGCGGAAGCTCTGGAGATCGGAGGCGGAGCAGTAGGCGAGGTTAGTGAGAGCGAGATCTGCCGCCGGCGTGTTGATCGCAATCATGGTTATGGTCGCTGAGGATCCGGACCCGAACCCAAAGCGGCTCGCCATTTCGAGGCTGGTTTGTGGTCTGGTTGATGATCTTCTGAAGGGATTCAAAGAGTGATAAAAAGAGGAGAGTTTTGGTAACCAAAAACGAAATGAAATGAAATGGAGCTCCGAATTTGGTTCTTTTTGGGAAGTTTTGAAATAAAAATGGGAATAAAGAAAAGTCTCTGTATGTTACTTCTTTGTTAAGCATAGAAAAATATACGGGGTCTTTTTGGTAATCTAGTCACATCTCAGGGTTTATTCTGAATTTTGGACTTTGTATAATATCTTCTTGTAAAACTTTTTCAGGTTAAAATATTTTCAAGTGGGTTTTACATAATTTTATATTAAATGAAAATGAAAATTAAATTTTGTATTATGTAAAAATTATTTTAAAGTCACTTGAAATTATCTTTATATTAGACAATTTTTTTCTACAATGAGTAATTCAAATTTAACTTTAAATTAGGTAGATATTATTTTGAATAATTTAGAAATAACTTTATTTATCATATGTGAAAGTTATTTTGGGGTGACTTGAGCTTCATCTTCGAGTGACTTTGAAATTAACTTTATTTTAATTAAAATTATTTTTCAAGTGACTTTAACGTAATTGATACTAGGTGGAACTCATTTTTTCAAATGAAAATAATTTAGGGTGAGACTATTTATGCTCAAAATTAAATTTTGTTCTCAACACCATTTTTTAAGTGCACATCACAATTAAATATTTTTATATAATAATTTTACTTAACAAAATTTTATAATTCTATCAATATTATTATTATCAATCAATAGCTTGAATGTTAATTGAACAAAAAATATAAGAAAAATAAACAAAAATTTGATAAACAATGTGAAACATTAATATAAACATGCTTATGAATGATTTTTGTATTCAAATCTTTGAAAAAGTTTATTGTTTTTATTGGTTAAAATTTGATCCATTAAGTATATTAGTTAGTTGATATCATTATTTAAATTACAAAGATGATTTGATTAAAATCTAAAGTTTTTCAATTTTAAGAAAGGGTGTATTTAGTAGAATGAGAAATTTTTCTAGGTGCAAATAATATCATCAAGAATTTATTGGCAAACTTTTCAAAAAATTTACAAAAAGAATCTTATTTATAAGTACTTTTTCAAAAAAAATTATTTTAATTTTTTATGTCATAATCTTATTTTACATTTTGGCAAATTTACAACATAATTTGATAACTTGGTAACATAATCTGACAATTCAACAATTGTCAGTTGAGTAGGATTATGATATGAAATATTTTTAAAAATAAAATTATTTTAAAATTATACTTAAAAATAAGATTCGTTTTGAAAATTTTCTAAATTATTTTGTATGGGCAGCAAAACAATTCAATGACTTTGACAACATAATCTGGCTAACTAAATACAATCCAAAAACTTGAAATTTGTTAAAAGGTCAGCGAGCTGCCGTGCATAAGGTTATAATGTGAATTTTATTTTTAAAGAGGATTTTTTTAAATTACGCTTAAACATAGGACTGTTTAGGATTATCCAAATTATTTTGTAGACACTTGTAAAATTCTAGACACTCCCCAAAATTGTTTATCTTTTTCTTATTCCCTTTACTCCTTCTAAAAATGGAGTGGTTTTAGTTAGAAGGAAACAGAAAGCCTGAAGCCGAACACCAATAATGGCAACCACCAGGCTCTTATTATCGCACCTCCGTCGCTCCACTCGCTCTCTCTCTCACGCGCCACTCTATAACCTACTCAACGCACCACAGCCACCACCACCATTATCGTCGTTATCACGCTACTCCTACTTCCGGCAGCTCCAGCAATCACCCGCGGCCTACTCTCGTTTGTTCCACTCTGCTTCAGCAGACGACGACGACTCCTTGTCCGTTGGGGATGGCTCCTTCTCTGTTAGTGAATCGGTGCCGTTACCGCCGGAGATTGGTAACTTCACTGAGGGAGTAATTGGAATTAGTGGCGGTGAAGTGCCGATTCTTCCTGTTCGAGCTCTGATTTCTTTGCTTGACGCTTACCATGATCTCAGTGGCTTCCCTTGGTAATACTCTCTCCTTTTCTCGATAAATTTGGAAAAATTCTTAAGGTCCATGATGTTTATTAAAAATCTCAGAAAGCCCACACATTAAGAATTTGCCACAAAGCTCTATGAAATTCTGAAGTCTTGAAGGAAATTTAATACAATTCATTGAATCTTCCCAGAATTTTCATTCGCTTCTATGGGAGTTCTCATATCTTTAAAGTTGCAGGTCCATCTTTAATTATATTAAATTACAGAGAGGTGAATGATATTTCCTTGAATGTGTATTGCTTAATTATTTGGTTTATAATGAATTTTCAGGTGGGTTGTTATTGCTTCTTCCACTTTGGCGTTCAGGGCTGCGCTGCTTCCTGTAATTATTTTGCAACTTACGAAATTAAAGAGGATAGGAGAGTTATTTCCTAAATGTAAGTCTCTTGTTTTGTAGCTCTAGTTGCTTGCTTTCAGTCTTTGGAATTCTAGTCAATACATGTTTACTAGAGAATGATGCTTGAAATCACTCGCATTTAGCCATATTATTTCGTTTACTTCTTATGCTGGTGGATAAGCTTGGAACTTGTTTGCTATAGCTTGTTGATACGTAGTGGTCAGTGGAAATTTTATCAGCATGTAATGAACAGTATATAATTTTTTTGCTTGATGCTAGCATCTCTCGTTCCTTCTCTTCTCTCTTATGATAGCAATGAACAGTAGTTGCTGGCCTCATGAGAATAGATAACTTGATACTGCTTTGATACAGATTGAAGGATACTTTGTCTGGAGTCTTGTGGTTAAGCCAAACAATCTCTTTTCATGAGCTTCCACATTGACTCTGATTTTAAACTTACTTTCATATTTCTCGCCAACCAAATGATGCAGAATCTGTTCACATACCAAAAAACATATAATAGTTGTAATTCTTCTTTTCTAGTTTCTTTGTTGAAGATGTGATATCATATTGTGACAAGGTAGACTAAAAGTACATAAAATATTTGAGGCTTACTGATTTATGGAATTTAAGCATTGTGAGTTAGGAATACAAGCTTGTCGATAATTACTGAAAGTTTATCAAAGGTGCACGAAAATATTGACAATTTAAATTTAGGTGGCATTACCTACGTGAGGGTAGTTTGTGTAAGAATATTGTGCCACAATGTCCTTAAAGGCTATACCAATACATAGACTCCCATAACACGGCATATTCATTATAATAGTAGGAGTATTTCTGAGGATCAGCAAGGAATGAAGGGTCTTTTCTTTCTTGAATTGTAGAGTTCTTTTTAAAAATTCAGCTCATTGATGGTCAGAATTGTAGTATTTCTGTTGTACCTCTCAAGGTTGTTTAGTCCATTGGTGGACACAATTATTCGTTTACCAGTCTAAGATTTTGCTTCTATCATGGCACTTGCTTATTTGAAGAGGTTCAAATTGTGAGGCTGCTGCACTTGTTATCCAACGTCTGATGTATTGAGATATTTATACTTTTTTTTTTTTTGGTAATATGGATTTCAAACTTATTATAGATGTTAAGAGTCACAAAGAATTGTGATTTCTTCATTTTCTTCTTTAATGTTAGATACTTGATCCTTCTTATCAAATTCTTGCAGGGGAGTGTATGTTTCTATTCCTTTTCATTGTAGTTTGTAACATTTAACTTATAATTATTAATTTTTGTTTTACTCTCATATGTATTTCTCATAGTGCCTCCTCCATTCCCACCACCTCTGTCAGGAAAGAGTTTTATCAACCAATTTTCACTTTTTCGGAGGGAAAGAAAATTAAGTGGATGCCCCTCATTTCTGTGGTTCCTTGCATCCGTCTCCATCCAGGTGAGACTTCTATATACTTTGTGTGAATAACTTTACCTTTTCTTGCCTATCTTGAACCCATTTACACAGACATAGGAAGAAAGGCCCATCCTCTACCTGAAAGAAATGTTTAGGCTCTGGGTTATAGTTTGAATTAGCTGCAGAGGCTGGAATAAGTCTATAGTGGCAGTTGTGTTATGTATTATCTTTTTTATTATTTATTATATGCCTTCTGTTCTCTGGGCTGAAACTTTTAACAATAGTAAACTAGTATATAATTCACTGGAATAAACTCTTTTACTTATATATCTTGTCATGTTTTTCAATTCTACAGATCCCATGCTTTCTCTTAGGTATGACAAGTATTGCAAGAATGTCACTGCATGGCCATCCAGGGTTTGATTGTGTAAGGAGCTAACATACCTTTTGTATAACAAAGTACTTATACATTTTAATGACAGTATTCTTCTGTGCTTCGGGCAAAATATAGCATTTTGTAGTAGTAAATTTCATGATGATTAAAAATATGGCATTTAAACATCTTATTTTCCTAGGTATTGTGAGTTTCTCATCTTATTAGTTTATATTGAATGAAAAGAATCCATAGTTCTTAATTTGGTTGCCAAAATCTCTCCTTAACCACTTTCAGTGTTCTCAGCAATGGGGGAACTCATTCAGTTTTGTTTTTGTTTATCTTTTCCCCTGCATATGCACATATTTTTGTTGAATGTGATGTTTATTTTCCGTCAGAGCATCGAATATATGATGCTGTTTCCATGTTGTTTATTGCAGGGTGGGACTTTGTGGTTCCAAAATTTGACTGAATCTCCTCATGGTGTTTTAAGCCCCATCTTTCCAATATTGATAGCTGGTCTCCACTACTCTAATGTTCAGGTATTTGACTCCATCAATATTTTAACCTTTCAAATCGGGTTGCCGGTTTTTATGTTCCTTCTCCTTTCTTGGTACACCGTGAAATAATGGTAGCTTATTTTTAACAAATTGCTGCTAGTCATATTATTAGAGTATATGCTCACTTTTGCTTATTACATCTATCAGATTTCTTTTAGGACATCTTCACTCAGAAAAGAAAATGGCCTGTTCGGCTTGTTGGCAAAAGTGAGTTGAGCGCAATTATGTTTAAGTTTTTATTACGGCTAAGTCATTACAGCTTAAGTCTTCTCAACCGTCCAGATTTTAAGTTGATGTTAATTGTAATGATAAAAAGGTGGTATAATTTCCTCTTATAATTTTTCTACCATTTTATTCAACAAATTATTCAATTATCTTCCTTATTGCAGTATTACAAGTTATATTTGGATCTTTTGCCACTACCTTTATTTGTTATCGGCTTTTGTATTCCCCAGGTAAAATATTTCTACCTTCATTTGTCCTTTGAAATTATGTTACACTTTACTGAATTAATTAAACAAATTACATTGATCCAATCACAAACTGCATTATAATCTGATTAATAATAACTCCAGGGGTAGTGGTGGAAGCCCTTGGTTTCAACCATGAGGTCTAGGGTTCAAATTCCTAAAGGGCCATATACTTGGTGTATATATATCATGGTATCCTAGCTAAACATTACAAATATTCTTACTTTAGAGGTTGCTAACTTTATTTCATTTCATCCTTCAAGTTGTAAAGAGCTGAGCTGAACAATCAGTTTCTAGTTGAGTTGTAGAGAAATAAATCACATAAAAGATGCTATTACCTATTGCCCATCAATGTTCCACTTCACACCCCAATTTGCACCCTTTGGATAAGTCAGTATGAGCTCACGCAGCTTGCTTGTTTTACGTGCTAAAACCTCTATACCTCCACTTGATATTGGTCCTAAAGTTGAGGAAATTCAACTACCTTATTCTAAACTAAACTTTTCACTTTATTATGATCAAGTAACTATGTAACCATTGAATAAGTGGGTTTTGGGCCGATCTAATCCAGCAGTGTTTCATTTTTCGGGGGGGGGGGGGTGGTGGGGGGGTTTGTGGGTATAGNCATTTTTCGGGGGGGGGGGGTGGTGGGGGGGTTTGTGGGTATAGTTCACACTACCCTTCTTAAAGGAGAGTTGATGTCAACAGTGGTTTTCTGATTTACTCTTGTTCTCCCCTTTTTCACTCACAATAATAAAGATCCATATTAAATGCATTCTTGTCTTGTATGGTTGTCTACATTTGCATTAGAGTAGAATTTTGAGGTTGCTGGAATATAAGTGAGATACTTTTGATAAAAGTTACATAATTACGAGTTTCATGTTTCTTGATTTCCATTCTTCTAAGAACTCTCTAAAGGATCGCTATCTGTCGTAGACATTGCTTCTAGGTAGCAGTTAACAAGATCTTAACAACATAGTTATTGAATTGCATAACTAAAAGTGGAACAGTTGCAAATGCTTTATGTTAGTAACATAACTTATTGTTGTTTCTCATCCCTAAGCTGAATGGGCATAGGTTGATACATAACCCCCAATAATGTCAATTGATACATAACCCCCAATAATGTCAATGACCTACAGACTTCATCATGTAAGAGAACCTAAAAGAAAAAACAAACAATTAAAGTGTGAAAACACTGCTATCAATTTCATTTCTAAGTTATTTTCTCATTGCATTGGAAAAGTTATAATTTGACAGCGAAGTTCCCATGATCCAATGCCTGGTGAAGAATAACTGATTATCTGCTTTATTTGCAGGGAAGTCTAGTTTATTGGGTTACCAATAGCTCGTTAACTCTCATTCAGGTAGTTTTTGCAATTTGCTTTTCTAGAAAGAATTTGTTTCTAAATGTGAAAGTATTTGCCTGGTTTATTATATTGTTATTGGTTATGTTGTCAAGGTGTTTTTGACAGGATATGGAAACTATCTCCCTAATTCTCAGAAGATCATTTACATTGTTAATTCTCTTGTTCTTTTTTAGAAAAATTATATTCAGATTTTAATCATATTTCATTTTAATAATCTAATTTTTATTTGTTTGTTCTACGTTTTCCTTTGCTTTTATAGAACAGTGGTAGGACTATTCCTAAAATAGGATGGAATAGATTGAAGGATTTATGAAGGTGTCATTGGATAAAATTTGTTTCCCTTAAATCAGAGTTAGATCCTGCTATTCTGTGACCTAATGTGAGTTTTATTACAAAATAGACTTAATATATATGAATATATATTAAAAAAAAAAAATCTCTTGTCTTCATTCAAATAAGAATATTAGTGCTTGATTTTTATGAAAAAAACCAAAAAGCCCGTTATCAGATTTGATAATGACTTATTCTTCCTTAAACTGGTTTTACTCAACCATTGATTTAAAATGATTGAATCAAGGGTTACATAGCCTTTAATTTCAACCACAAGATCAAGGGTTCAATCCCCTTGGAGCGACATACTTGGGATATATATAGCTCACAAGTTTCCTTGTTACCAAGGTTGTTTGGTTTGGAAGTAGGCCGTAAGAACATTGTCAACAAAGGAAAATCAAAGAATATTTAGGTATATATATGGAGCTCTTTTTGTTTGCAATACTCAGTTTATAAGTTATAGCTTGTTTTTATATAGCTGCAATTATCCCTCTGCTGGGTTTTTTTTGGCTCTTCTTTTGGACATCTGGTCCACTTTTGTAATTTTTTTTACATTTTATTTCTTTTAAGACCATTTGATTCAATTGTTAAATAAGACTGTCTTACATATATGTATATGTGTATGTGTATATATATATATGTATGTATATATATCTATATCTATATATATATATATATATATATGTGTATATGTAAATATATCTATATATATATATATAATACATTAGAATCATTGTTGATTTGTAGTCAGATTTTTGTTGCATGAAACCTTTGGTTGATCACTTAAAACATAAGTTTATGTCTTTGACTCGGGTAATTAAAGTCTTGCCACTGATAATCCTGCTGGTGCTGAACACTTAGTTTGAATTGCATAAAAAGAACCTGAGATATGTGCATCTCATTGATTTCTTTTAACTTCATTTGTATTGTTTGGTCTTTAATTTAAAGTTCTGAATTTGTAATTAGTGCTTGACTAAGTTATTATTATAGTTACACTAAGCTTTCCATTTTTCTGAATACTTGAATTTCTAGTTCACAAGTTTTCAATTTCAAGAAATTAAGTGATTTTTAACAAGTGTAGCTTTTATTGTTTCACAATCATAATCAACTTTGCAGCAATTATCCCTCCAACATCCTGCTGTTCGTGCCAAGTTGGGTTTCCCAGACAAGGATGCTTCAACAATAGCTACAAAATCTGAAGAAACTAATATCCCTGAAAGACATTTGGGTTTGCCAGCAAAGCAACGGCAAATTTCTGTTAAGGCCCTAACTCCTAAAGAACTGGTTGCTGTGAGTGACTAAAACTAGGAATCCTATCAACTATTTGAATATAAGTGTTGTCTTATAAGTTGTCTTACATCTTCGTTGTTGGGATTTTGCGCAGCTTTCAGTCAAACTCTTGTCAAAAGGACAGAAAGAAAGAGCAATTTCTTTTTTACGGTTATCTTTACTCCTTGCTGTCTCTTTTCCTTCCACTCCTTACATAATGGTTTTATTTATATTGTAATATCAAACAAAATCCTTGGTTTTTGCCCTAAGTAGTTGACATTTGAATGCAGACTGGCACTTGATAAGGATCCTGATTATGTCCATGCTTTGGTTCTTATGGGGCAAACTCTGCTGCAGAAAGAACTGCTACCAGAGGCTGTTGAATACTTGGAGCGATCTATCTCCAAGGTTTTGATTTCAAGTTTGATTCAATTACTTTTGAGTTCTCTCACATTCATGTGCTCAGTATTTAAGGTGTTTCGATAGGTGGTTCATACATAATTATGAAGAATTTTTAGTGACAGCATAATATCATGTTTGCAAGAGCATATAAAACTCGTACAATGTGCTTTAATCAACCCTGCTTTTGCTTTATAGTAGCTTTGAATCGTCTTATAACAATTACTAAGATATCTTTAACACTAGCTTCTGCTTTATACTAACTTTTGATTCTTCCTAAATTCTGTAAATAATTTTGCTTGCTAAATTAAGAACACGTCCTTCACTGTCATTAACTAGATGCTTTACTTTGACATCTTATCAGCTCTTTCTTGCTGGCCATCCTACAGAAATAGAGGATATTGATCTTCTAATTCTTGCTTCTCAGTGGGCAGGTGTTGCCTTCATACGACAGGTAAAACTTAGTAATGTTTTTGGGATGTGCTCACAATTCTGAAATAAAGGCAGCAATGAACCAACATATTGATTTTTAGAAAATTATTTTTATCAAGTTCAATTTTAGGATTTAGCCGAGGGCTTTCCACTAACCTTTTGAGTTGGGTCAGCATGCTAAATTTCAAATTATATAATGGATGACTGCATCTCATATCTTTTTCCTATCTTTTTACTTTCTTCTCTTTCTTACCAGGGGAAAATGGCGGAAGGAATTGTACACCTGGAAAGGATTGGAAATTTGAAAGAGCCGGAGCACCCAAAATCCAAAGCCCATTATTATGAGGGATTGGTATTGCTTTCAAGGTTTGAATTTTACAAGTTAAAAATCGGTAAAACAATTGTTATCATTGACTAGCACTAATTATAGGAACTTGAATACCTTGTTTTTTCAGTGCATTATATAATGTGGGTCGCAAGGCAGAAGCTGCAAAGCTTCTGCGTTTAGCTGCTGCTTATAATCCTGCATACAATGAATTATTGCAACAATGCGAAAATGATGAAGATGATCTGGCCAGTGATCTTGCCAGCAGCAGGAGAGGTGACTACTGAATTCTTTGTAGACTATACCAAACAATCTTAATTTATTAGCTTCATTTATTGGGCTCATTTTCTCATTGGATTGTATGATAGATTGAATAAAATTAGTTGAGCACATTGTATAGTAGATTTTGTACAATTTTGTGTTGAAGTGCTTCTCAGGCGCCCAAAATTTTGGTTAGAATGAAGATAAAGAGTTTCGTTTCCTTAACCCCCTCATAATTTTTTTTTTTNTTTTAAAGAAAATTGGAGCATGATGAAATTAGAGAAAAATTTATGGTTGTATTATATTAAGAAATCTCTACATCTTCCATGGTTCATCAATTTCTTCTTTTGGAGAGCTTAGTTTTTTTTTTTTTTTTTTTGAAAAAAAGGGTTTTATGGGTTAGTGGCCCCTTGTAACTGTTATTGACACAATTTAACATTGAAATAAAGTGCATGAATGAGAAGATTGATTACTTGCTAATTTTCAACTTATACTTCATGTACCAGTTCAAAAAAAAAAAACTCTTGGCACAGAACAGGGGAAACAGGGGAAACCAGGGGACTAATTAGCATACTATTTTTTGCTTCTACTTCTAACAGGGGAAATTTCAAATTATTAATTTAACAATTATAAGCACCAAACTAACANTATCAATTAATTGGCTTTTTATCCACGAACTTCAGAAGAATAAATGTCATTGACCTTTTGGATCAACAAATATGGGCAGCATTTGTTGAATAAAACCATAAGCAACAATTTATCAACACCCTCAAGAAAGACGAGAATTCTAAGCAAGGAGCAACAATGTATTAAAAAAAAAAAATTTACAAACTGATTCTTACTACTTTCTTTTGCACAATCAAGTTCCAATCACAATATTTTCATATGTAAATAATGTTGNTATATATATATATATATAAACTATGTATGCAAATGATTCACCAACTTTAATTTTGGCACCTTTTCATTAGCATAGAAAATAATTTCACATTTATTTCATTTAATTTATGAAATTTATAAAAAAAAAAAACTTATCATACCAAAAATAACAATACAAATTAACGTACTAATGCAAGTATAGAGATGTTGCTAACATCTATAGTACTCAAGAGGGTCAAATCCACATAGATTGAATTATGCAATAAAGAACAAGAAAATATATACTAAAATCTAACAAGTTGAAAACTTTGAAATGAAACTGATTTAAATATTTAGATTGCAATTTAAAGATTTAGAAAACTACTTGAATAAAACCAATAATCGAAAAATTACTAAAGCTTTAAGGATTTGTTTAACAGATTTTGTTATTGCTTTGATCAATTTAACACAATTGAATGAGAATGATGATTCTATTCAATCAGAGAATTTAACAACTAAGCCAACACAACTATNTTAAATGATAAGACTATTGAATAATTAAACAATAACACATTAATTTCATATCATAAGGATTTCTCATGCATTCAATGTATCTGGAAATCACAACAAATATATAGATAAGAAATCAATCTAGGATTTCATGAATGTTGTTCAGAACGGATACGAATTTCACATGTACTGCAATGTTTTACGAAATGGCTTTATTGATAAGGACTTTATTTTCTTCTAGGTAATTCCACGACTCTGACACTTCCTGAAGTCATCAATGCTCCAATATTTATTTTTCTC
>JANLJB010002746.1:3603-14413 GCA_026212285.1 Bursera cuneata
GAAACCACTTTATTTCTCATCAAAGCTGGGGGTCGTGGCATGTGCCTGAGAAGCAGAAAACTGTAGGTTTTACACTCCAATGAATTAATGAATCTGAATTTTTATCTATATGGTTCCATAGAAATGTTACCTAGCATAAAGGAGCATATATGCCTCCTCTAATAAGACCGTCTCCAACTCTACAGGCATTACCTACACAACGTTTCACCAATCAAATTTATAACATAAAAACACCTCTAAAGCTCATTATTATTAAAAATTATCAAGAATACAAATTCAAACATGAGAATAAATTTCATTTTCTAGCATATGTGAATTCAATGAAGAAACAACCCAAGCCACCTGCTACAACTCTTCACATGTGCACACACATGCAGCACTTACTATATTCTTTCTCTATAAAGTAACATCAAGTCGCGTCAATAAATTTGGAAACATGAGAAACAAAAGATGCTAAAAGTAAATAAAATTACTATAGCATCAGGGACAGAGGATGTGATAATAAGCAAGCTTTATCAATCAAGGATGCAAATATAATTTTTTGATCATCTTAAACAATTACGACTACCAAGGAAAAGGTGAAAAATAAATGTGGAGTTGTTTCTTGTTAGGCCTCAACATAAATAACAAAGAATGTACACATTTTAGAAGTAAAGAAGAAACATACAGTGCTGTCATTAATTCTGAACCACGCCCCCTGGGAATTCTTTACATAACATACGTAATGACCAGAAAATGATGCACTCATAACATCCAAGTGAACAACCACTGCATAAAGACTATACACAGGAGATCCATAAGTAGTTCCACTCATATATGGAGCCATGTTAAGGACCTCTGGGAACCGCACTGACTTATTCAACTTTCCAAAATTTCCAGACTGCAAGTATAGGTGATTTAGCTGACATCAATATTTAGGAACATACTGAAACACATAAAGAACAAGTAAAGAGCACAAGTTTAGACTTGCAAGCAAAGAACTACCTCAAATCTTTTTAGCACAATAGTAAGGATATTTGGTTCCTCCAATATGGTCAACTTCTTTTTGGCTTTCTCATATGATTTACACCTGATTGAAGCAACAATATGAAAATTTACTTATCATAATTCATAAATAAGAGATTTGCATTCCAATCAAGGAAGAGTAGGGAACAATGGAATAAAATTGATACTTCTGTGCAAAGTAAGATCTTGATAAACAAAGAAATAGAGTCCAATACATTAACCAAAACGAGTGAGTTTATTGAGATTAAGAAAGCCAAATAGGAGAGAAAAAAAATTCACATGTTAGAACATCTTGATTCTCACAATTTCTGATCTGAATTAAGAACAGGAAACAAGCAAACTAACCAACCTATTACAATAATACTTGTTCTCTCCAACCAAGATTTCAGTAGCCGTAAATTGTGCAAGAGCATCTTCAAGAGTTCCAATGTCCCCATCTATCTCCACAGTTAGATCCATCATCCGCTCAGACTGCTCTGATTTACCAAGGCACTTCAAGCACTTTATCTGAAGCATCACACATTCCAATTAAAGAAAATGGGATCATTTCTACTTCAACAAAGAGAAAATATATTTAATAACAACATGATCATAGATCTACCATCAAAATCATGAACAACCTTAGATAGAAGGTAGCCCCCAAAAGTCAAGCCTACTAAAGTTGTTTCTTCTGCCAATTTTCCTTTAGTCTCAAACTCCTTAAGGCAAACGGATTGCATTGTATCAACAGCACACCTGCCATCTTACAAAGTAATGGCATAATTCACATTTGCGAACATACAAAACCATATATAAGAACAGTAAATATAAACTAACAGTAGTTGTTTCACCTTAAAAATTCATGAGCATCTTCTTCTCTCCCATGACCAAGATTACTTCCAATTTTTTGAATCTTGGATAATATACCAATGGGGGACACAGGAGACTTCCCCTCCCTTGCCTTCAGAATTAGGCGCTCAAACTCACAAATGAAACACCAAGCCTTCTTTTGACCTTGAAAAAACAATAATAACAATTGAAACATGAGAAGACTATTAAGCGCAGTTCCGAAAATAACTAGATGAAAACCCACAAACAAATCAGTTAAAGGACTTACATGCCCTAGAATGGAGCTTTTGAACAAGATAGGAACTCAAAGGGCGGGTAAACGCCAAGCATTGGAGCACAGCATTAGCATAACAACTGTAAGAATTTCAAGAAAAACAAAAATGTTATACAGAAAAATAAAGAACTAATAATTTCAATATAAACCAAAAACCTTAATCAAGCAAAAAGATGTTCTTTTTGCTCTTATACCTACATGATTAGAGAAAAAAATAACATCAAATTTGAACAAATTTGAAAAATCAATGAATATGAAGGAAAAACATGAGACAGACCATATTGTAAGTGCATGATTTTAGTAATCTTGTACTCGAAAAAGTACAAAGCAAACACAAGGGCATTTGTCAATTCACAAAATCAATAAAATATTCCCATAACACAACTAAGAGCATAGAAATTGAAGCAGCCAATAAAATATTACTTCACATATCAGAATATTCTAAGGTGAAAAAGAATTCTAAGATTACCTGTTCCCACAATTTGTAAGGCCAAATGGGGATAGTTCCACCTCATCATAAGAGTAGAGTTTCATGAACAAATCGTATGGAAATATCATCTGTCAAAGCAATAAAAAAGAATATCAATGACTATGCTTTGTCAAAGGAAACTACAGGACTACCAATAAAACCACTTCTAACATGCTAATAACCTTATCATTGTTTTTTCCAGCAACCTCATTTTCTGAACCTAGCAAATGAGACTTCATTGGTTTCGAAACTCTAAACTGTTGTACCATCTTCTGCATTGATGTTTTCAACCCATGACAAGCATTTTGTGGCAAGCTTGGAATACTACTAATTTTTGCAGGCAATCTGGAACTAGTTGATAAACGCCCTGTTGAGGCTGAAGATGCTCGAGGAGCAATTGATGACAAAGATTTGACATGTTTGCCATTAGAAAGATGTGAATCATCTTCAATACCTTTCATTCCAGAATCTGACCTTGAACAACTCAAGGATGATGAGCTCCTGGATTTAGAAGCATCATTAACTAAAAATTCAGATGAAGCATCTCCTCCTACAGGCTTCTTATCGACCAATTTTGCAGCTCGAACGTCATCAGACACAACCATCTTGCCTCCAGCAAGCTGCAATCTGCAGTTAACCTCTTCATCATTGTGACTCAATTTGAATTTGTCTAATTTTCTAGAGCAAGAAGTGCCACCTACACCATTGACTGAATTAGTGGACTCTGGAGATGGCGATATAGTCTGTTTAACCTTCCTAACTGTAGTCCTCATTTCAGTAAAATCAGGAGTAACAGCATCAACACTTGGTCTATTTGGTCCGTCAATGCTCAACCTAGATACCTCATTTGCAAATACATCAACTAATAATTCATTTCTGCCTCTGGATGAATGGAAGCCAACCACAGATGAGGCCGTAGATGATGCAAAACTGGTATGGGCTTCTTCAACATCTGAACAAGGCTTAAGATTGCCATCATCACTGATCATACACGCAGTTTCAGAAGAAACTTCAGATTTGCCTTCTCTCTCAGAATCATCCCCATGAACTTCAAACTGTTTCTGTGATGCTACCACAGCAACAAAGTTGCTTTCCTCTATCAATGGCATGGTAGCAGTCAAGGGAAGACAAATATCCTTGTGACCTTGTCTCCAGTGAATAATTTGGCACTTACCAGAACTACAAGCAGAAAATTTTTAGATAAATACTATAGGAAGACACCAAGGGACTCCAACAATTTATATCCAAAAGCATAGAAAGTTGATTTTCAGCAATGGATCAACAAACACCTAAAAACACATCCACAGTTTTCCAATTATAAATTCTGCACCTGTATACTGCTAAACGCAACACGTTACTGTTGCACTTCAACAACGGCTCTCAAAACACATACATCAAGTAAATCTAACCGATTTAATGATTATGCTCCTACTTGACCAGGTCTAATTAAATCAGATAATTCATCCAACTACCTAATTATTGTCAAGTCCTAAGCAAAAAAAATTAAAAAAGATAACTTGGGGATAAATATTCCATAACAAAGCTTTATTTACTAAGCAGAAGACAGGGCAAGTGGCAATCAGAATGAGATAATCCTTCAAATGTCAAGATCATACATTCTCAAAAATTTGGAGTTACTTCTCAATCTAATGACCTAATCTTCCGTAAAGGGAGGATCCAGGGACATTAAATACTACCATACATGTGGCACAACATGCATACTAGAGTGACCACAAAAAAATTGGACTGATGAGGAACTTTAGGAGCTAATCAGCCAACAAAAGCACACGTAGCACTTAGAAAATAACACGTGTGCATAATTTTAAGAAACTGGCCAAGTGATGTAGCACAGTTTCAAGAATACATGATTCTGTAACAGAAAACTGCTACCAAGCAGGTCTAGAAATTGTTACTTCTAAAAGAGCAACCAAGTTTACATGGATAATAATGAAAATCACCAACGAGCTAACTTCAGCAAAGAAGTGGCTTAGCCAACACATCTTCGCCCTTTAACATTCTTTCTATGTCCTTATTGCTGGCAAACAATCCAAGATTTTCATTCAATTGAAACCTTCTTTTTTTTTTTTCATATTCAACCTAACCTTGAATTGAAATCTAAACCAATTTGAAGTACTTTGAAATCCGATATGATCAAAGTCAATAATTTTTCATAGAAAGATAAATAACAAAACAATAAGATAAAATAAAGTTAAGAAACAAAATGAGAGATGGATTTCAAATCATCAATGTAACATCCAGATGTTACAAATGTTTCTTTTCTTTAACTTAAGGTCAGTTTGGTTTAGTTTCATCTGATCCAAAGAGGAAATTTATAACCAATCCAATTGCATTCAATTCCAAAAATTTGGGAAAGATTTAATCCACCCTTACTATTAATTGTGTTCCCAACAACCAAAACTTCCTCATCATAAGTTTTGAATACACTAACTACGTAGATGACCAAATCTCTTAAGTCCATAATAATGCTTCAAAAATTTCTAAAACCTACCCTCATTAATAACTCCTCTTAAAAATTTTAAGCTGCAAAGCAATCTAACATGGCAACTAACATAATTAGTTCAAAAACAAGAAACATAAGAAATCCACAATTTTTCTACCATCAATAAATCATTCAGCAACATGGCCAACACCAACTGAACCAACTAAAAAGCATATAAATATACACACATTGTGCAAACAAAATTTTTGAATTTGTTTCAGTAATCTAAAGCCTCCCTGTTCTCACCAACTCTTAAAACAAATCCTAATCAGTGCATCCTTTATACCCATAGAAACAAAAATCCATTTTCCAAACTTTCAAAATTCAAAATCACAAGCATGAATTAAACTACTTTTCTGATAGCAAAAAGCTTATTAACCAACCAGTAACGGACAACTTTACACCGTGCGCAGCGCGTGGTAGTGGGAGAAAAACACACAGCACATTGATACACATTTGGCATGCAACTGTACTGATTCACAGCTTCCATTTCCACCATAAGCGACTCCTCGGCAGCCAGAGCCAGAAGATTCGTAATTTCCGCCTTTCTCGCCATGGCATTCTTCCACTTGTGTCGAATTACAATACAAAATCCCAACAGAGATAATACAAACATGCCGTGAAACCCTAGAATTCCGGCAACCAGCATTGAATACGACTACAAGACCTGAGGAGAGAAACCCTAGAATTGGGGCGGTTGTTTGATTGATATACATAGATTCAACTGGTGCAGCGGCGGTGAGGATACAGGCAACGGCGGGGGCTGATGGGAGCGTTCGTTGGAGGGGTAAAAAGGGAAATTCACGCGGCAGTTGAATTGAGTGGACTGTGTTTTGAGCATCTGGTCTTTCAAGGTTAGTGAGAGAAATGGAGAGAAAGAGTGAAGGAAAGGAACAAGGGTAGCCAAACGAATACAAGGGAGAAGTGAGTGGGATTTGTTCATTTTTGTCTTTACGCGGTAAGTCGGATACTTGTCCTAATTAACCACTACATTCTCCAAAAATGTATTTATTTCGAATATAAAAATTATTAAGACAACTCAAAATTTATTTTTTGTATTACAAAAACTATTAAATTTATTAAAATAATTAATTTAACACAATTTTAACCTAATTTTATTTTTATAATTAAAATATCTAAGTTTTTAAGGTTTAATCTTTATATCTTTAAGATGCAAGTTAAGACTACTCTTTATTTTTTAATCAATATTCTTCTAATAAATTTATATAATTTTAAATTACGTATACAACCAATTCCGTATAATTTGAAATTTTTGAATGTCATTGAATAAATTATTATTATCTCATTTATTGTTATTTTTTTAGTTAAATTTCATCTATATGCCAATATATATTTCTTAATTAATTGTGGTAAACATGATAATTGATTAATTAGAGAGAGAAAATTTGCATATATAATATTACTACATAGGTTAATAGGTTAAGTATTTTTCTTATGCAATATAAAGTATGTAAAGCTTCTATTTTTTAGAATTTAGATAAAATATACCTATCACAATCCACATAATCCACATAATTTGTAATCTATTAAAATTGATTTTTATATTTCATGTAGAGGCATTGGATACTACAATTATTATAAATCAACTATTGAATGTCATTCATGATTCTATTATTGGTGATGTGCATATTCATGAGTAGTTGAAAACAACAAAACCATAAACCTATACTATGAATATAGGCCATAGCTTGGTCAATAATGGCAATGGAGTGATTACTCAAATGTAATTCATGAAAGATATAGTTCGAGTGACTCAAACCACATTATATATACTTATACATATATGGACTCACCTTTCCTAACTTAATTTAAGATGATTTAATGTAAAATGATGATATAGATACATCATGATCCACTTTCTAAGCTTACTTACTATTATTAATGATTAATAACAAAGAAAGTATATAAACACATACAATAATAACTATTTAAACTCACAATAATTTAGTCCAAGTGGCAAGACACACCTAGGATTGAGGAAGTAAGGTCAACAATGAGGTCCTGATTCGATTCTCCTTACAATTAGATTATATCATGATTTAAGTTTAAGTGGGAGACTGTGAAGTGGGTTATCATGATTTAAGTGGTCTTATAATTTAAGTGGGAGACCATGGACGTGACACTAGGTAACATACATGGGTAAAATAGATAAGACTGTGAAGTGAGTTATCATGATTTAAGTAAGAGATCTTGGACGTGACAGTGGGTAACATAGATAGACTAGAGGACGTGACAATCAGTAAATTAAAAAGACAAGACTAGAGGACGTGACGATGTGTAAAATAGAATAAATAGACTAAAACAAATAATATGACAATCGTATAATAGTTTCTATGAATTAGAGTTTATAACAACTCTAATTATGCTAAACTAGTTCTTGCTCAAAAATAATTGAAAAAAAAATCTAATTTTCTAAAATAAATCGAAACAATAATCAAATATTTCCAATGTTTGATGTTTCATAGCTTTAAGAAGAGCTCAAATCTTTTAATTCCTTGAGAAATGAGAGCTCAAAATTTGAGCGTCTTCTCATCAAGGTAAAAAAGAGTTCATCTCTCTTTTATTCCTTTAATTGCATGGGCATATTAGAAATTTAATACACAATCAGTGGTGTAGTAAAAACAAATTATTACAATAAACAATAACTGTATAAATCTGTTCTATCTTTTGATAGGTTTTTATACAAGAAGCAATTACGAGAACAATAATAAAAAAAATTAAAAAATAATGATGCAATATTATGATTTTGTTTGATGCAATTTACACTTATATATGGGTGGGGTAAAGACTTCTAAAAGGACAAAAGTGACGCATCCACTATGAGTTCATTATACCATCGTGTAAAATTTTACACTATGATGAAAAGTACGCAAAAAGTCAACATTATGCTCATAATAATTGACAAAATAGTACTACAATCTCTAAGTTTTATCTTTAATTATGCATTTGAACCGGTGTATGATTATCATTATCATTATATTATCTATTTAATAATCATATATTGATTTCACATAATTTGAAATACAAATTTGAGATTAGGGGATGACAATTTGTCATGTCAAGATATGAATTAATCAAAATTAGGTTAACACATATACCATCAATTAATTATTTGTATCAACACTTGGAATACTAACATTGATATGATACAATTACTGAGCATATTATAATTGTATTTATCTTACATAACTGTCTAATTTCTTATTATTTTTTTAATCTCTATATTATAAATCTTTTCCCCAAAATCTGAATCATGTAGTTCCTAACTTAAAAAATAAATAAATAGAGGAGTAATTTCGCGAACCTCTTCAGAACTTTAATATATATATATATATATATATTGAAGATTTCTCTTATAGTTTTAGCAATCGTTGAAAAAATTTGAGGTTCATACCAACAAAATAAATTTCGATTATCTTAATCTATAAAATATTATCTTAAAACAATCCAAATGACTAATCCGATCAAAATTGATAATTATAAGTCAAAGACTAATCAATCACAACATAATAACAAGACATAAGATTTACGTGATTCAGAAATATGTATACATCTATAAGATAACGACGAACAATCTTTATAAAAGAACCACATATAAAGATTTCAAAGATATCTCAAGAATAAACTACTAATTCACTAGAATAATCCCCAAGGATTGATCTAATATCTCTTTTATATTTCTTTCAATTAGATTACTATGAAGAAACATCTCAATTCTCATAAAATAGGATGCTCTCCTATGTGTCCTTCTATTATTTTCTAAACAATGTGAGATTTTTGTATTATTTAAGAATAAGAATCCTTTTATAGTTTTATTTTCCAGTTGAATCAATATTTTCTTAAATAAATATTTAATTAAAATCTTTTAATGAAAATTAACATCTTTTCCTATTTAAATAAGGTTCTCCTATTTTAAGTAAGATTTCTTGAAATTCATATCTTTTAAGATTTAAAAATATTCCTAGAAAATTTGAGTCATCCAAAATTTTACATCAATTTATTAAGATTTTTATACTAATTAATAGTAGTAAAATGGAATTGTGTCAGAACCAAAAAAGAAATTAATGAAATTTTGGATAAAACGAAATCAAACCATTGCTCAAATTTATCACATTGAATAAAACAAGTTAATAACTTAGAGATATTTTAGTAACTTGATCAATTTTAACATTTTCTATTAAATTAAACTGCATTCAGTAACGGCATGAGAGGTCAACAAAATTTTGAAAACTAAAAAATTAAAAATTTAAAAAGTTTAAGAAATAACCAAATTGAAAGAATTATTTTGATATTTAGGACTTTTAATATTTTTAAATTGTGTTAATGGACGTTGCTTTCATATGTTTAATGGTTCTATTACCTTGAAAAAAAATTAGCTTTAGATTAATTTTTAAAGCACTTTATGTTGGTCATATTGGTAAAATAGTTAATTTGTTTTATTAAAAGTTAGAGAGTTGCGCGAATTTTTTGGAGCACATGGTCATTTCCCGTTTTGCCAGACGAAGCCTACCTCGGATGGAAACTCCTCAGACAGATCGAGTTTTAACTTCCCAAGGTGACCCGGCGAATGAGTCAGTCAGGGTGAGGAGGACACGTGGAAGTCAATGATACGACCCAAGAAAGAAAGGCCAAGAGGAAGTTTCAAGTGGGAGGAAGAATCGGAGTGAGTCCAGTCAACAATGGCATTTGGTAGCAACAAATGGACATCCACGCTCCTCTCTTCTCCTTTTCCTGTTATTAAATTCGGTGGTTGAGTTAAATGTGACCTTTTGACATATTTTAAATTACTTTTCTCCAAATTTCTTTGAGTCAATACGGTGACTCAGACTAACTGGCCAGTTTGCAACCCCACACGGCTACGCTATTCTAACCGGAGTTGTTTATAATCGTTAAGTAATCATAATATGCCTCTTGCTATGCACACATCGCTTCCCTATTCTTGATATTTTTATTGTTTCAGAGAAGTTGTGCAAAGTTGTTTAGTACAGCCACTCCTTTTTCTTTAAAAAGGGTTGGATGGCAAATATACCCGACCCAAATTTTTTTTAAATTTAAATAAAAATTAGAAAAATATCCGAACATAATATTTAAAATTCTATGGAATAACTCTTGTATATTTTATTTTAGGACTATAACATTTATATTAAGAAATTTGAAACATATATCCATGATTATACGAAATATTTGTGAAGCGAAAACCCACGCTAATTCAAACTAAATCGTGTTGTATGGATAAGCTTTTTTTTTTTTTTTTTTTTTTAAAGAGNAATCTTTTTTTTTTTTTTTTTTTTTTTTTTAAAGAGGTATTATAATTTTTTTTTTTCCAAATGTCATATCCTTCTTGTAATACAAGCCCCGTTTATTTAGTAAAACTTATTATTCAATAATTAGAGAATCATTTTGTAAAAGATTATGATTAGTGACGAACGGTCAACATTTTTTTTAATATATAAAATTTTTACTTTTAAAAGAAAAGAGAAAGTCTACCAGCTCAAGAACGACCCCTACATTTGAATGCACATGATTAAACAAAGTCGGGGTAAATACATAGACACCCTTGAGGTTTGGTCTAAGTAACAATTTCACCCCTGTTATTAATAAAGTAACATAAACACCCCCAGAATTGGAAAGCATGGGGTCTTGACACATAAAAATAGGGGTCTTAATGTTACTTAAAATATCAAAATGGGGGTTTTTATGTTACTTTATGAAT
>JANLJB010002752.1:4932-16667 GCA_026212285.1 Bursera cuneata
TATATATATATCATAGAGTTGATGTTTGACTCATAAGTCTTTGAATGGAATGATAAATTTAATATTCCAGATATAAAAATCAAACTTGCAATTAGCAGCAGCCAGCTTACAATTACAAAGCTAATGAAAATAATTTTTTTATGAACGATATTTTGGTTTTTGCTTTTGACTTGGAATTCAAATAACTATTGAAAATAAAGGCAGAAGTGCATCTATCTTCATCGAAAAGAAAGTAAAAGTTACTTTATCTTGTTTATGTAAGAAAAGCCACTTTATTATTATCTTGTAAAATGAGATGTTTACCTAACAAAATAATTTATCATTTAACTTATGATTCTATTTCGTGCATTATTTTATTTATTTCATGGGTTATTACGGAGTCATAGTTTGATACTGTCTTGATAACATTATAATAAAATATCTTTTTTTTTTTTTTTTCCAACTTAAAGGTGTACAAGTAACGAAGTTATAAGTTGTTTGTTGCTTGTTAATATAATGTGTTTAATTTGATTAAATTTTGTGTTAATTGTAAATATCAAAGGTCATGCATTAGAAGTCCTTTTTCGATCTTAATCACCAAAGAAAGCAAACGTTGATCAGGTTTCCTAAATTTTTCTTCAATAACAAAGAAATTATCATCATCATGGTTTTCAAACGTAGTTGGAATGGAATTTTATAAAGTGAGATATATTTTTCTTATTATCTGTTTACATGCATTGAATTAAATGATTCTTTGTTTTCATAGTCTTAGAGGACCACAAAATTAGGGATCATAGTTGGGATGTGTATTCTTTTTAGANGGAACACATAATTTCAATTGTCGCTCGTTAAAGTGTCCATTTGCTTGATGTGTTGTAACATTGTCGAACCAAGATTATAGTAATTTTATTATTATTTTATATATATATATTTTTAAATATATATTTCTTGACTGGTTTTAACAACCATATTAAGGCTCTAACAGTTGATGATATGATTTTAATTAGTTTCCTATTAATTGACAATACTTATGGATTCAACTTTTAAGATTGGTATGTTTACGAGTTTAATTAAAACAACACTAGATTATTTAATTTAAAATTTATTTCTAATATTTACAAATAAATGATAAAGATTACCATAAGAATGTGATATTTAATAATATTTTGTTACATTATATTGTATAAGTTGGTCATGTATCTAGGATTATTGTGCGTAGATAACAATATTATTGGTGCTAGCTAGGCCTTAATTCTCTTTAGTGCATATAATTAAAAAGAATATATTAAATAAGAAAATCTTAATTAAAGGTTAAATGCCTAATTTTGCAGTACCATTCACTTAGAATTGATGGTCAAAGCCTCATTTTTTTCCTCATAAAGCATATGAATGAAAAGAAAATATATTTAAAATAATCCAGATAGAAAACCGAATTTGCTGCTTGCAAGTGGCGGCCAGCTAGCTTACAAATCAACGCTAATGAAAGTGATTGTAAACCATATTGAAATTAAAAAGCATGTGATGACTTCATTGACGAATGTGATGAATTTAAAGTCGAAAGAAAATGAAGGGCTTTGAATTCCAATATCATTTAGAATCGCTTTCATTAGTATTTGTAAGTTAGCTTCCACATTTTGAAAAAAATAATACATCAACAACCAATTTATATAATTAAAATTTATTTTTATGAGATGACATAATCTAATTGTTAGAATTATAACTCGTTTCCTAATTCAACTTGACTTCTACAAGACGAAGGAAAAATAGAAGGAATAAAAAAATAAAGTTGTATAATAAATATGAGTTCTACTTCTATTAGGATTAGAAGATCCCTATATAGACCTATAAATATAAGAGTTGAGAATCAGATCTAGTAATGAGAGAGTGACTAGACATAAGGGATAAACACTCTCATAGAGATGTAAGAAGAGATATAAAAGAGATGTAGACACAACACCGGAGAATGACCAAGTGAAACGGGAATAGTTTCAAGGCTCTCCAATATTGGGTATATTTTAGAATACCAGGTTTGGTATATGTTCTCTTGTACTCTTATATAATTACGATCTGATAGATATATCTCATCATCCGTGCATGTAGGCAATTGATGTTAAACCACGTTAAATATTGTGTCTTTTTATGTGATGTGATTTGTTTTTCACTAATTACCAATCTTGATGTTCAATATATTTCCACATAATTTCTTACAAGTGGTATCAGAGCCAAACCCTGAAAGTAGCCAAGTGGACATGCAAAGAGAACTCCCCAAAGGACATAAAGGTAGTGAGCCCCTTACAAAGGACAAAAAAAATTCCTTGAAGAATTCTATGAACTCACGAGATGGTAGATCTATGATAATGCGGTAGTGTCTACGCAATGGATTATCTCAATGAAGTGTGATCTCCCTAATGTGAGAAGATGTGTGGACAGAAAAACTCATTGAAGTGTGATCTCCCTAGTATGAGGAGATGTGTGATCGAAAAAACTCGATGAAGTGTGATCTCCCTAGTGTGAGGAGATGTGTGGCCGAAAAAACCCAACGAAGTGTGATCTCCTTAGTGTGAGGAGATGTGTAGACGGAAAAACATCCGCTTGAGGGAGGGGCGGATGAACCTTGTGGAGCTTGTTCGAGGAAGGTATTGTTGGACTTGCGAAAAAGTCCAACATTGGCAAAATATGGGGTGGTTCATGGGTTTATAATAGGCTTATACTACTTCTCTCAAATAAGTTGACATTTTGAGATGAAACCCCATTTCCTTGCAAGTGGTATTAGAGCTCCAGGATACGAATTGAGAGAATATTATTTTTGAAGATTGAGTATATACAAAATAGATGGACTACAACAATTACAAGTTTTAAGTAGAGTTATTTTCAAGTAATAATTTTGGTGGAGTTTTCATAATTATACTACTATAGAGATGCAATGATGTTGAAAGTGTTTTTCATTATGCTTGTCGCTTAGACGGAATACTCGCCAAGGTGGACATTATTGGGATTGTGACTCGTTTCCTAATTCAAGTTGATTTTTGCAAGATGTAGGAAAAATAGAAGGAACAAAAAAATAGAGTCATATAATAAATATGAGTTCTACTTCTATTATGATTAGAAGATCCCTACATAAATCTATAAATATATGGGTTAAGAATCAGATCTAGTAATGAGAGAGTGACTGGACAGAATGGATAAACAACCTTGTAGGGATATGGGAAGAGACATAAAAAAGATGTAGGCACAACACAGGGGATTGAGTAAGTGAAACGAAAATAGCTTTAAGGCTCTCCAATATTGAGTATTAGGTAGAATACTAGATTTAGTATGTTATCTCTTGTACTCTTGTATAATTATGATATAGTGAATTTATCATTTCATCTATGGATGTAGGCAATTGATGTCGAACCACGTTAAATATTGTGTCTCTTTGTGTGATGTAATTTGTTTTCACTTATTACCAATCTTGATATTCAATATGTTTCTGTATAATTTCTTACACTAATTAAATAAAAATTATCACATTTTTTATTATAATTTTTTACTATTAATTTTTATTAGAGGCTTAAATATTCAAGTTAAGTCCACACCTACAAGCTTAAGCTTTTAGGAAAGTGGCAAACTTAACATGTATCAGAGCCATAGTGACCCAACGGTCCAGGTTCGAATCCCCTCCGTGTCATTTAATTAAAAAAATAAAAAAAGTTATTGTTTGGCCCACTTGTAAGACCCGCTGAGGCATGTGAGGCTCCGTTCGGTCCACGTTGCAAGTGCATGTGAGGCCCTTGCACGTGAGGGGGCGTATTAGAGGCTTAAATATTCAAGTTAAGTCCACACCTACAAGCTTAAGCTTTTAGGAAAGTGGCAAACTTAACAATTTTTGTTCATCTAATGATTTTTTGATACATCATGGTGTATAAATTGGTTATATGAATTAATTATATATGTAATATATTTTAAAAAAAAAACATTGAATAATCTTAATATATTTACTAGTATTAATATGTTTACTAATATATGGAATCTATCAGTAAGCGTTGATCTAAGCTTTGAATGAATAGGTAATCAAGTGGGAAAGCATATGAAAAATGTAATTGAATTCGTCCTAGTCATTCTTCGGTGGAATGTGGAAGAATTGGAGGAGATTATGAAAAGGCCGAATAACGCACGTTTAATTGTTAATCAAAATCCTAATCTTATAGCTGGTGTTGAAAATTTTGGGCACACTCTTAAGTCGCAATTAACTTTGTGGAAATTCAAAAGCAAAAGCATTAAAAGTCCTTTTTTCGAGTCTATTCTTTCTCATCAAAGAAAGTCAAAGTTAGAATCTCCAACATGATGACTGCCAAAGTAGTTGATGTACATAAAAATTGGTTTTACTCACATGGCATGCAGTACTGGTTCTTTTACATGATGGTTTTCTAATGTATATTAAGAGTTCTAGAAAAGTTAAGCATTAGATTACAATTAAATAAGGGATTTCAGATTTTATTTCCACTAACAAATTTTATGGTATAAGATTTTTTTAATTATATTGTGTAACATCAATTATAAGGATTTAAAAACCAAAATTAAAAGTGAAATTATAATTAGTAGATCATACTTTTGTCTCATAGAAAAATTAGTTCATTTACTTTAGACTAGTTGACTATTAAAGTTTATTTGATTCGACTTAGAATAGGTAATTGCATGATTCCAGTAGCTAGATATATTAGTTCATGTGGATTCAATACCTGAACTTTCATCCACTCTATCACTTATACGATCTAGCTAAAAATATGTCAATAATAACAATATATTTTTGTTAATATATGTAATATTATTGATATAATATTCAACACTCATTGGGTGCATGCACGTGTTGAATTTAAAGTCCACAAAAAATTAAGTGCTTCCAATTTCAATATCATATAAAATCCCTTTCATTTGTGTTCCTACGCTAGCTTTCACATACAAAAATCATTGGACATTAATAAATGTTAGTAACTAAGATATTTTGGAAAGAATAATTCTACATGAACAAACCAATTTATATGACTAAACTTCATATAGTATGAGACGATGAGATCTAATTAAATAAGTAATCATTCTATCATTTATTATAATTTTTTTATTAAACATTTTATTTAAGGATTTTCTGATACATCATGTATTATAGATGATTATACGAAAAAGTTTAGAAACGTTAAATAATCTTAATATATTTACAAGTATTAATTTGTTTCCTTGTATAATCTTTGAATGGGTTGCACTCTTAAAAACAGTAGCATAAAAAATCCAATTTGCGAATGAAAAACGTGAATTAATTCGTCATTCTTTGGTGCGATGTGGAAGAATTGGAGGAGCCTATTAAACGTAGAAAAGGACGAGCAACACAAGTTGAATTATTAATCATTATAGTTGGGGAAAACTCTCAAGATGCAAATAACTTRGTGGAAAATCAAAATCAAAAGCATTAAATAGTCCTCTTTGCCGGTCCATTCCTTCTTCAGAGTAAAAGTTTGACAAATTCTTCTTGACAAAAAAAGGAATCTCATCATGATTCCCGAAGTAGTTGATGTGGATATGAACAAAATTTCGTTTATCCACATCAAAATTTCGTTTACTCACATGGCGTGCACTAAGTGATTCTTTTTCAGTATAGTTTCTAACATCAAGAGTGTTAGGAAAGCTATAAACATTAGATTATGTAAATAAATTTTAGATTTTATTACCATTAATTAACAAGTTTCAAGGAATTGTATTAAACTATGGATTTTAATTATCATTAGAGATTTTATCTTATTAAATTAAGAGAAATTTTAATTGAGGTTAATTTCCTAATTGATAGTTTGTCTAATTTCGTTAGAATTTGRTATTTTTAGTTGAGTTTGGATTCTACTTTTTAATGAAAAACTATTTATTAGTCGAGTTAGATTTTCGGGTGCTATAAATTAGTATTTAGTTACTTTATTTCTAAAACTTTAAACTTGATTATTGATTCGATAGTAGAATTCGACTTCTTCAAAACATTCTTGCTACTCTAAACTTAAATTATTCTTTTGGAAGAATTTTTATTTAGAAGAGTTGAAAGGAGATCATCTTTCGTGGTTGCTCCATCACATTTGACCAAATGATAACTAAATACCAAGTATATGTTAAATTTCTAGTAAGTTTAGTTTTTATTGTGCAGTGTTATACTTTAAATTTATTGAAAACTAAAGAGATACTCAATCTTTCATCAAATATGATAGAAGATTCCATCGTATCGAGCCTAAGGAACCTCAAAAGATGAATGACAAAAGGCTTGAAGATGAATAGAGGAAGTGATTAATTTAACCATGAATATCAACGGAAGATCAATAGAGGTATGTAGAGTTGCTAATAGAAGTGCTAGCCTTGATTGTATTTTGCAGCATAATCCTGTAAAGCCTAAAGCTAATACAACGTATTATGACGATTATTCATTTGGATTGCGACAAACACAGCACCAGGCCCACGTACTATTATTCATTCAAGTGTTGCATGGTTTAAACAGTTTTGGGTCTATGTTTAAACGATTAGCATGATACTTGACCAATACTTGGACAATCCAATGATGAACCAATAATGGATGTCCACCTGCTGAAGTAACGGCGGTTTATCAATGCGCAACTTTTATTGGTTATTATTTTGGCAGATTTTCATTTGATTAAGAAGCTGTATTAATTACTTATGGTTTGAGATATAAAGTAGGGTGAAAATTTATGATAAATAATAATATTTTTATTTTATATATAGAGAAAAGGTTAAGTAAAAAGAAATAAAATGGTTTCCTAATAATTGTGCTTGGGATAAGATTTTGGGGTGGAGAGGGATGAGCTGGGTCCATGAGTTTTAATAGGGGTGGACTCAGAAATAGCATTTGGGGGTCGCCAAGATAACTAAAAGATATGTTGAGGGTTCATTGGGTCGCAAATTTTTTGTTGGGTTCGGACGAATGTCGATAGCCCCTCCCCTGGGTTCAATTGACAGAAAATAGTGTCTCAATTTATTGGCAAAGGAAGAACCAATTTCATCTTCTAAACATTATTTCTTCGTTTTTATTATTTAAACAAAAAGCCTGATGATTGAGAGCGGATGCACCCAAACTTCTTTCTCCGGAGTGGCCTGAGGAGGGCCTGACCTTCCCAGATTCCAAAATAATAAAAAATTCACACAAAAAAGATTATCTGTTAGAATTTAACCTTTCATATTCTTGTCTCGTTTAGCCCCCTTCGTAAATTTTATTTTTCACCGTCCTCCTCCCAAACTATCATGTCGGGGCTCACCCCTCACAATTCAATGATCCAATAATGAAGTTACGGTTTGCCCAAAAAGGAAGAAGTGGAAGTGATTAACGATGGAAAATAAAAAAGAATACCCTTCATTATTTCCATCCATATTAATTTACCCATTTGAAGACTTCCATGGTTTAATAATAGAAACAACACACCCAAAAAAAGAAAAAAAAAGATATATCCATTTAATGATTAATTTGCAATGTATATAGCATGAGAAAGAACCCATAAACAGATTACTTAGTAATTGGTTGAAAAACCACTAATAAGCAATTCTTGGAGAATTGGTAGAACATCGATCACAAGTACATATATAATCCGCAAGAAAACCTTGAACATGAGAAAGGAACTACATCAGAGAAATTACGCACATCAGATCACTGACACACAACAACTCCTGCTAATAACAAGTAGATCCCAAACTAATTTCTTGCAGGGAGGCTTATTATCGTCCACAGAATCTTTCTCGGTGGTGGCAGGTTACTGAAGTTACTTTGCGTATGGGGTCGGCGTTGGCCTTGGCTTTTGCCCTGATCCTGTTGGCTTTGCCGAGCTGCCTCCGCAGAGTTTCTCCTCTCATTTTCACTCATTTTGATTGCTCTACTTTATCTCCAGAGAGAAAGAGAGAGAGAGACTTTAGCTGATCTCCGGAAAGAAAGAGAGAGAGAGAGACGATACTGAAGTGAGAGCAAGAGGGGTTTGAGAGACTGAGCTGGTTGAATATGAATTTATGGGTTGGGAAATTCTAGGCTCAAATTGAAAAATAACCCCCTTCAATAACTCTCTCGCCCTCCTAGACATAGCTACAGTAACAAAAAATTTTATCGAAAATACCCTTTTCTCTTTCATATATTAATTTCTTTTGTTTAGAACTCTGACTTCACTCCATTCTCTCTTCCAGCCATCCTACGGTTTACTTTGTACGTCTGAAACAATTGTAAGTCATCGGTGTGGTTATTCAACACTTTTCTTCTTAATTTTCACTTCATTTATTCAGTATGTTGATTGATTTATGATATTAGATTTTGATGTATGAAGTTTTATTGATATTGAGTTTTTTAGGTAGAAATTGAGTTTAGATAAATTTTTTCCTAAGTTGGAGATATGTTTTCATTGATTTCCCATAATCTTTCGATTTCGTGACTTTTGTGCAATTCGACATCGACGACATAGAGATTTTGCAGAAAATCTATGAGGACCGTGGAGGTCAAATGAGGACCTCCACGGTCCCAGTTAGACCTCCACAGTCTTGGCACGACCTCCACATGCTTGACTGTCTATTTTTTAGCTTCTTTTTATATTATCAAGTGACAACATAATGACAATTTCCATCATTGTCTATTATGGTAGATGTTGAAAAACACAAATAAACGGTGAAGTTGTTGAGTATGTTGGTGGTGAAATTAGGGGGTTACTAGTTTCAAAGAATATTGGATTTAAGTAATTTTTAAATTTATTATATATGGAACTAATAATATTGAAAGAGAATTATGCCGTTTCTTTTCATTCATTTTCTCCTCTCTCCGCCAATTTCTCTTCTTTCTTTATTCACCTCTCACAGCAAACGCTACCATCATTCAAGTTACACATTTGCTTCATCATATATATTACTTACACATTTACTTATCATTTCTTAATATAAACCAACACCTTATCATTTTTTAAATGTAAACCAATAGTAACACATTTACATTCCATTCATAAAAGGATTTAGCATGGCTTTGATTACCTTATTGTTTCATTTACTTTATTATAACTCCTGGATTTGTATTTATACTACTTTTGGCTGGATTTTTATTTTTATAAATCATTAAATAATTATCTTGCGACATCTTTATTAAATAATATTTTAAAATTGTATGTAGGTTTAATTTTTTTTATATACACTAAGTTCTAATTAAATTATTCAAATCTATATTCAAAATTAACATAAAAATTTGATAATATTTTTTACATTTGTTTCTATTAAAGTATTAAATTTAATATAATTCATCACCATCCGTTTGTAGTAATTTAATTTATTTCTTTAATTAACTGTCAAATATAAGAGATGGATAGTTATAAATTTTAGTTAAAAGATTCACTATGGTATTTCTTATAATTATTTTTACCTATTATAAAAGAACCATTTATGAGAAACTTTAATAGAAACTTTAACCAATTACTAAAATTCCAAATAATGTGAGGATGTGAATTGTGAATGATACTATTCGATTATTCTATTTTAATCTTAAATCAAACACTTTCTTTAATTTTGAAATTGTTATTTATCTCGTTTGTACTTGAATAAATAAACGCATCTCCACAAATCTTAAAATTATCATTTTAATTTTTTGTTAGATTAATCCTTAGTGATAATTTTCAACAATATTTGGGAAATTAAATTCCTCCTATTTTTATCAAGTAATTGTTAAATATTATAACAAATATTTGTTAATAACAAGGAAGATGAAAAGTAATTTAAAATGTTGGAGTTAATTTATTTGATATAAAGACAACTCTTAAAAAGGTAAAATAAAAATAAAACAACCACAACAACAAATTTTCAACACAATTTTTTCTTTTATCCATCTTAATATTAATGTTATTAATCATTACTAGTATAAATATTTCTGTTAAAAAAATAAAATTAATATTTTAAAGGTAAAAATTTATTATAAAAATTATATTTTTATTTTATAGATAGAAAAAAGGATAGGGAAAAAGAAATAAAGTGGTTTCCTAATAATTGTACTTGGGATAAGATTTTGGGGTGGAGAGGTCAATCAATTTTTCTTCTTGTCAAATTTTCCTCGGGCTGATCCAGAAATAACATTTGGGGAACTAGAAGATATGTTGCGGGTTCCAAAATTTTTGTGGGGTTTGTATATCAATTTTTTGGCGAAGTAAGAACCAATTTCATCCTCTTTTTTTTTTTTTTGCAAGTATTAATTCCGGATGAGGGAATCCTAAACATTTTTTCTTCGTTTTTTACCATTTAAACAAAAATCCTGATGATTGAGAGCGGATGCACCCACACTTGTTTCTCCGGAGTGGCCTGAGGAGGGCCTGACCTTCCCAGATTCCAAAATAATAAAAAATTCACACGAAAAAGATCATCTTTTAAATTTAAGCTTTCATATTCTTGCCTTCTTTAGGCCCCTTCTTAAATTTTATTTTTCACCGTTCACCTTCCAAACTATCATGTCGGGGCTCAACCCTCATAATTCAACAATCCAATATGAAGTTATGGTTTGCCCAAAAAGGAAGAAGAGAAAGTGATAAACGATGGAAAGAAAAAAGACTACCTTCGTTATTTCCATCCATATTAATTTACCCATTTGAAGACTTCCATGGGTAATTTGCAATGTATAGCATGAGAAAAACCCATAAACAGATTACCAAGTAATTGGTTGAAAAGCCACTAAATAAGCAATTCTTGGAGAATGGTAGAACATCTATTACAAATACATATATAATTGGCAAGAAAACCTTGAACGTGAGAAATGAACTACATAAGAGAAATTAGGCACATCATATCACTCACACATAACCCTCTTGCCAATAACAAGGAAATAGCGAGTACTACTTTCCTGCTGGGGGGCTTATTATCGTCCACAGAATCTTTCTCGGTCGTGGCAGGTTATTGAAATTACCTTGGGGATGGGGTCGGCATTGGCGGCCTTGGCCTTGGCTTTGGCTGCTGCCTTGACCCTGATCCTGCTGACTTTGCCAAGCTGCCTTCTCAGAGTTCCTCCTCTCATTTTCACTCATTTTGACTGCTCTAGTTGATCTCGAGAGAGAGAGAGAGAGGATACTGGAGTGAAAGCAAGAGAGGTTGTACTGTGTGACTTAAGAGTAAATTTATGGACTAACTTTTTGGCTATTGCACTTACACCCTCCCCACCTGGAGGATTAATTGTGACGTATGTTGATGACGTGAGCACTTACGTCGCCGCTGATTGAGTGTTTGATGAGTAACATTAATATACAATAATTTCTCTTAAGTTGTTGATTATGAATTAATTTACCATTATCATATACGAATATGAATTTTGAGCTACTATATATACTTTTAATATTAATTATTACATATTTTGAGTGATCAGTGAGTATTGAAATGAGATTAGTTTAATATATAATTACTGATTTCTGGAAGGTCCGATAATATATCTGTTTTCCATGATCATGGGCACGTCAGTAGCTTGTCAAACTAAAATATATTTGTCGACGTGCACATTTTGTATCCATTCAATTTTTTAATACAACTCTAGTAGCTAGGAAGTGATAAAGTGAAAGCTTTTGACAAAGAACAGTGAATTGATCTTATCTTCATAGATTCAATGTACTTGACCGAAATTCCATTTCAATTTAAGTCTCTAGCTACCCTACCTCTAGCTAAAAATGTAGTTACATAAACTTTTGCCAATCAACGCTAAAATTAAAACGACGTTATTCAATAAAATTTTATTATATATATATATATATATA
>JANLJB010002757.1:0-13104 GCA_026212285.1 Bursera cuneata
AACTGAAACAACTAGGATTATGCTGATATTTTCATTATCTATTATGATATGGATATTATGAATTATGGTGTAAACATTATGGTTGACGACTGATATTAATATAAGTTTATATGAATATTGTTTGAATCAAATTTATCATAAATTTTATATGATGCTTTAGATTAGTTGAAAAGTGAAAAAAAGGAAAATAAAATGCAAGAAAGATTAAAATTCATATATTATAATAATTATTATATATATTGCTTTTAATATTATTTATTTTATATATTTTTACTGGAAAGTAATTTGTAAAATATATTGATTCTGATTTCGAACCTCTATAATCAAAATAGCTTTAAAGAGAATCAGATTCGAATTCTGTATTGAACCAAACAGGAGAGCAAATAACTATTTGATTCTGTCCAATTCCAATTTTGGTTCTGAAGCTTAAACCAAACATAGTAATGAATAACATCAAGTCTTGATAATAAAGGGAAATTATAGCCAACCCCTTTTTATTTATTAAAGCAAACGAGACCTTTTGACTTTTCCAAAATAATGCACAACTCCTAATTGTTACTCCGTTCCGTTGAGGGAGTTATATAATTTGTGTTAGAATTTTTGTTATATCTCAAAGGATATGTCCCACATTGTTTAGAAACAAACATTTCCTTTTGTATAAAACTCCATCTAACTAGTAGGCTAGTAAAGAGGAAATAAGAGGTTGGGCTTGTGCGCACGAGACTTGGGCCAAAAGCCCAAATAGGTGGATTTGCCCCCAACCCCCACCACCACCCCCTGCGTGCAATGTATACGTGAGGCTAGTCCAAAGTCCCTTTTTGGATTATTATTTTTTATTATCCATAAATTAAATTAATTAATTTAATTTATTGGCTTATCTAGACTTGGTCAGACACAACCACTTGTTTTGCTTATCTTGACCACATCAAAATAGCTTACCACGTCTCCCTAATTCTTCTCTATGCCTGATTTCTCTTAACCTTCTTAGACTTTCTTAAAAGAGCTGTTACCTTCAAGCATATAAATAGAGACCTCCACTCATTTGTTTAAACACACAAAAATACACTTCCTCCTCTTTTCTTGTTCTCTGCTTTGCTAGGTTCCGTTTTAATTTTGCTGTTCATGCTCCTAGTTTTCACTAGAAGAGCTTGTTGAATCCTGGGGGATACACCTCTTGATAAGCATTCAAATACGTATGTTTCATAAGAGATTAATTCATCATTCTACATTATTTGTGTCATTAAATTCCTCAATTGAGGCATATTTAGAGTATTAGTATGAAATAAGTGAACCGTTCCTAATTTTATTTTTATGATGTAGGTTTGATAATTTATAGATCAGAATGATGCAAATATAACTTTTGTAAAAAGCTAATTCAATTATGTACAAAAGTGTGTCTCACATGTATCGCAAAATTCGGACTCTAAATGGACCAGATTTGGGTTAGAAGTGAACCCAGCTTTCGTCTTGGCCCAGCTCGTACATGCTTCAGTATTTGGGTCATAACTCCTAAAATATGGACCCAAATTGAGTGATTCTTAATTCTAGAAACAATATAAGCAAAATATCTATAACTTTCATGAAGGAGTCAAGATCAAATTGTTGGTGGTCGGTGCCCAAAATTAATGATCAAAGTTGGTGCATGTGATGGGAGCCAAAATTCAACAAGATATTTTACATTTGTCTCCCTTGAAAAATTACAATTTTTCCCTTTTGTGTATCTATAAATAGGGGTGTCATGTAACCAAAAAGACATATGAGAGATACCTTACATACCTTAGATACCTTAGCCATAACTTAGATGAGAGCAACTTGGCATTAGGCCAAACTCTCCCACTTTTCTCTTTGTATTCTCTCTCGTTTTCTAGTAATATCATGAGCATTCACTTTCTTATATTTTATTTTCTTCTTTCCATTATGTCTNTTCTAATTTTCTTTTTGCTAAGGCATTGGGGTGAAACCCTTGATATGAGAATAATTGTTTTCTAACCCCAAATGAGCTTAATCGATCATATTCTTTTGTATTTCTTTTATATGCTTTGTATTTACTTTCTTAATCAATCTTAACACCCCTTGTATGATGAAGGTCTTGATCTATTATTGATAATAGTTGGCACACCAAATGCTTAGATCTTTAGGATCCTTGATTTATTGTAAACATATGAGATTGGCACAATGGATGCTTGAACCCATATACTAGAGTGGTTTAATTATTAGTAATGTGGTAAATATAAATCATATATAACTAATGGGCTTAATTGACATATTCTACCATTGGAACCATCTTGATGAGTGGATTCCAANTGGAGTTATAAAAGGGGTTGGATTATCTTTATTTCAAATATCATGGGTAGATCATTTAACTTTAGTTTGTTATATTATTGATTTAATATCTTATTTGTTCTTTATAATTGTCATCTTACATTGATTGTCTTTACTTTACTATGGAGGGCCACGCTACCTATTTATTTAGTTTAATTTCTCGTATTTAATCTTTATATTTATGTTTTCTAGCTTTTACATTTGAATGGTAGGTTGTGCCTCCTAGGCCCTTTGTTATTTCTTAATTTATATTTATCCTTCGTTTACTTTGTCATTTTATTTCCTTTAATTGCTTTTGTTTTATATTTTTATCTTTGTTAATATTATTGTATTATTTTATTTTGTTAATAATATATCCTTGTTTTGTACCAACTAATCCCCTTCCTTGTGGATCGACCCCGGTCNTTACCAGGTTTTATTACTTCGACACTTCTACACTTGGGAGACAATCCTATTTTAGACGTGTCACCTTTGGCTTCTCTTCTCATTGTGTGACGCAATATTCTTAAGGACAGTGATCTATATTACGCCTCAAGTTTCATTCTTACTGTTTCGTCTCTCTAACAATTTGTTCTATCTCCCAGAAGAAGGAATGATTTTTAAAACCATAAAAGGTTTTACCTTTCTTGTTAACCTCCAACTCTTTCAGTTATCAAAACTACACAACTTTGATATTTCTTCTATAACCCCTTGGCTCTTTTCTTCCTCAGAGAAGGGACATCATAAACACTTACCCAATTTCTTAACATAAAAGTTGATTTCTTCTTTCAGATCTTTGTCTTTCAAGAACAATATCTTGTGTGGTTCTCTAAGTTGGCCTTCCAGAACCCCAACACATGTTCGAAAAAGGGGCCACATGCTTGAACTCCATTACACATCATCCGATCAAAAGTTTCCTCTAGGACAATCAGCAAAGTCGTTGATTCTATATTTCTCTTCTAGAAATGCAAATAAAAGATGAATTGGTCCAAAAGGTTCCCATAAATATACAATGCGACAGTTAGAGTTCAAGATAGAGTGCGGTAGTATTGCATGTGCTGCATGAGTCGCCTAAGATCCTTGGTGTAGGAAGGTCTTCAACTTCAAGACTTGCACATTTATATTTGCCATAAAGATCAAGCTCAATTAAAGGAACTAGGTCCCAAGGATTGCTTGTGAGCACGGGTCTATTTTCCAATGCATCACGGAATGGTTCACGATCGTAAAAGCGAGAGCCTTGAGTCAAGTTGTGCCTGATTTCAAATAAATGCTCAAGATAATGTCAGCGTCTTATGCATGGAAATGCTTTTGATTAAAGATGATGCCATGAATACACTATAACAAATAACACTTTTTACAGCATCCTGTTACAACGTTTTTTTTAAAAAATGTTGTTACAAAGTTTAAAGCCAGTATCTCACTCTTGGTTACAACGTTTAATGCTATGGAAAAAAATTAACAGCATTTTCTAAATGCTATGCAATTATAAAAACGGAAAAATAAAATCACTCATTAGCACACTATTTCATGCAATGGCATTTCATAGTGCTAGCTCTCTCTATTTGTGTTGAATATCTTCTTTGGTCCTCTGGTTCTGGAACGGTGTTTTGGCCAAATCAACAGATCACCCAAGATCTTCCCTACTCCTCTACATTTTTTCTTGAGCAGCATTGTTTGAGTTGAATATCTTCTCTACTCCTCTAGTTCTTGAACGATTTTTGGGTCAAATTAGTAGATCAACCAAGATCTTCCCTACTCCTCTATGGCTTAAACGGTAAATTGCTTGAACAGTAGATTTTCGTTGAAATTGTATATCGTTTGACTTGATTTTGTATGGGCTCTGAGATTTGAGTTTTGCATTGTTGATTATTTTTTAGAATTTTTCTATCTGACTGTAATTTTTTTCCTTTTGTCGATTTTGAGTTCTGAAATTTTTTCCTTCATTGTTGATTTTTAGTTTTGTAAACCTAAATACGTTTACACTAAAGTATAAATCTATTAACAGCATATGGGACTTTCTGTTTGTCTTTTCAATTTTGGCACCATACAAGTATTATATAATTATTTAAGTATGCAAAAGAAAGGATTTTTGTCCCATAAAACGGGTTTGATTTCCAACTAGGTATCATGATTTGTTTCGTTCACTAGTAGTACTTGTAATTTGTGGATGTTGGTTTATTAGGATTTTATGATTTTACTTATTTGCTGGTTGAATGATTTTACTTATGCAATTAGTCAAAGTGAGATTAAAGCTTGGGGCTTTTGACTTTATTGGTTGTTGTTCTTCTAAGTTATGATTTATCATAATTTTAGTTTTAAGTTTTACACGTTCAGAGGTAGAATAAGAATTTCAGTATAGAAAATAGTTTAAAAAGAATGTTATTTCATGAGGCTTTAGAGATGAGACTTGTAATTTTATGAAACCTCAATAATATAGATAATAGTTTAAAGAGAATGTTATTTCAATATAGATAACAGGTCTTGCTTGTGCTCAGCTTCTCTTTGATGGAAAGTTGGTCGCTATTGCTAATTAGACGTTTGACAATCTCTAATTGTAAAATAATTAGCAAATAAGGATTACAATGTTTTGACTTTCTATAGAAATGTTGGTAGTGAATTGCATATGGTAGTATGCGAAATTGGTTATAGTGAATTGCATATGCTAGTATGCGAAATTGGTTAGTCATTTTAATTACACGTCCCTCTAGATCCCTCACTCTTTCTTCATTTGTTGGGTTCTTAATTGCAGCTATTGCCTTTGATCTCACCTTAAGCCTAATTCTGCAGAATAAATGTATTTTGTTTAATCCTTAGATTTTTCTTTTGTGTTGCTTTGTCAACAGGTGAAGTTTATTATTCTGCAATAACATAGGATAACAGGCCATATTTCACCTTAAAGGTATTTCTAATCTTTCTAATAAGTATACTGATAATATTTGCTGGTGGCAATCAAGCATAATGTGTGATCATCAACTAACAGAATATAAATTGAACTTCATCAAGCTTGAGTTTTGTTTGTCAATTTGTTACCATCAATTATCTTCAACAATCATAACTTTTGATTAGGAGCTTACAAAATATATAGATTAGAGCAGTTTTATCATAACTTAGATCCAAGCTTGGCTAGGAGTGTTTCACTCTTAGGCAAGAAATTAGAAATTTAGCATAGCTTATTGAATTGTAATAAAAATGCCTTATCGATTATCTCATTTTCTAGTTTTAGTTCATAATAGGATCCTAATCATTTGTTTATACTGTTTATATTATATATGCTTTTTATTATGCATGTGTATATACATTTTATAGTTGTTTGACTCTAATGAAGCATGTTTATATAATTGTATATAAATGTCAATGCATATACATACATGTACACATGTTTATGCATGTTTAATAGATATATGTAAAGATACATACTTATATATTCATTCACAAAACACACGTGTGTTTAAACATGTTTTTGTACTCTAAAAAACAGAATTTTTTTGGTTTTTCGTCTAATTGGTATATTGGATAAAACAAACAGATGATAAGGAGTCACTTGTAGGCATTACTTCATTGCACATACTTCAATTCCTTCTCCAGTACTTGGACATTTGCTTTATTTTAAAATAAAATGGTTTTTCATTTAAACTATGGTCTCGTGCATCCTGCCTATATATGCTTTTTATAAGATTTTAACATCTCTGCTCTTCTGCTTTATGAATCATTGTAATTGTAGTCCAGCCTGTTTAAATAATTTAGAACATTTTATTAAAAGTTATTCATAATCACTTGCTAGATTTAGAAGAAATTTACATATTAGATTAGTTTTATTATAACTTAGATCCGAGCTTGGTCATGAGTGTTTCACTCTCAGACAAGAAATTAGAAATTTAGAACAGCTTAATGAATTGTAATCAAAATGCCTTATTGATTATCTCATTTTCTAGTTTTACTTGATAATAGGATCCTAATCATTTGCATATATTGTTTATATTATATATGTGTTTTATTATGCATGTCTATATACATTTTATAGATGTTTGTCTCTAATGAAGCACGTTTATATAATTGTCTATAAATGTCAATTCATGTATATACATATACATGTGTTTATGCACGTTTAACAGATATATGTAGACATATTTATTTATATATTCATTCACACAACACATGTGTGTTTAAACTTGTTTGTGTATTCTCAAAAACAAAAATTTGTTTGTTTTACATCCAATTGGCATATTGGATAAAGCAAACAGATGAAAAATAGTCACTCATAGGCATTACTCCATTGCACATGCTTTTATCCCTGCTCCAGTACTTGGACATTTGCTTTACTTTAAAATAAAAGGGTTTTTCATTTAAACTATGGTCTCGTGCATCCTGCCTATATATGCTTTTTACAAGATTTTAACATCTCTGCTCTTCTACTTTTTTATCATTGCAATAGTAGTCCAACCTGTTTAAATAATTTAAAACATTTTTTTTAAAGTTATTTGTAATCACTTGCTAGATTTAGAAGAAATTTACAGATTAAAGCAGTTTTATTGTAATTTAGATTCGAGCTTGGTTAGGAGTGTTTCACTCTTAGACAAGAAATTAGAATTTTAGAACAACTTAATGAATTGTAATCAAAATGTGTTATTGATTATCTCATTTTCTAGTTTTATTTGATAATAGGATCCTAATTATTTGCATATTTTGTCTATATTATATATGTGCTTTATTATACATGTCTATTTACATTTTATGGATGTATGTCTCTAATTAAGCATGTTTATATAATTGTATATAAATGTCAATGCATATACATACATATACACGTGTTTATGCATGTTTAATAGATATATGTAAACATATGTATTTATATATTCATTCACACAATACACGTGTGTTTAAACATGTTTGTGTATTCTCAAAAACAAAATTTTGTTTGTTTTTCGTCCAATTGGTATATTGGATAAAGCGAACATTTGAAAAGGAGTCACTTGTAGGCATTACTCCATTGCATATGTTTCTATCCCTGCTCCAGTATGTGGACATTTGCTTTATTTTAAAATAAAAGGGTTTTGTTGTGAATTTAACTATAAAACAAATAAATAAAGTTAAGGATGCAAATGTAAGAAAACAAAGTAAACGTATTGCAATGGAAGGAAGAGAGAAAATTTATAAAGGAAGCATTTGTCATCCCATTTCATGAAGCCAAATCTTATTTATATAGTACAATTCAACCAATGAAAAATAGCGATCTAATATAACATGTGTCACTTAAGAGATTTGTATAAGTGTAGGAAAATGTTTTGGCTTTCATCTGATTCTTCCACGCATTGATTAAGCATAAGATGTTGACACATATCCATTTTACTGAGCAATATATTAACTGTCACATGTGTAACACCATCTGGTTTATAACATTCCTTTTTAATGTTTCACTATTTCCAGATAATTGTATTTAATTTTGCTAAGGATAAACCCAGCAGGATAAAAACCTTTGAAAAGAAATATAATTATGATATACTAAAAAGTGATGTTGAACTACAACTGCCTTGTTAAAAACCTTGCCAGGAAAACCCAATGGGACAAAACATAGTCAAAGAAAAAAAGAGTACAGTACACATATGTGTCGAAAATACTCCCCTGAAAAGTGCTCACCTTAATCATGGTAAAAGATTACGTATCAATTTGGTTGCTTGTGAAGCCACTGCATTCCAATGTGAAGAGCCAACTTTTCAAACGTTGATGTTGGTAAAGTTTTGATAAATAAATCTACAAGATTATCATTGAAACGTATCTATTTGACATCAATTTGTTGGCTTTCTTGAAGTTCATGCGTATAGAAGAACTTTGGTGAAATATACTTAATTCTGTCTCCTTTAATATATCCTCCTCGGATTTGAGCAATACATGTTGCATTATCTTCATATATAATTGTTGGTGGATCAATAGTAGGACATAACTTACATGAATTCTGAATATTTTAGATTACAGATCGTAACCATATACATTTTCTATGGCGACAGGGAACCCCCTATACGGGAATCCCGAGGGCCATTGAATAAATAAATGAAGCAAAAGTAAATAAAATCCAATAAAATGTTTTAAAATGGTTTAAATAAAACATTTATACTAAAAAAACACGGGTCATAATTTTTTTTTTCAACAAAGTAAAAGCTTACTCACTCGGTCTACCTTGACACAATCCCCAAAACTGTCCGAGATCCTCTACGTGAGCTCTAGATCACCTCTGCTAGACTTCTGACCTCGTGTACCTGTGGAGGAAGGGATGAGCAACATAGTCCAGTAGGAATTTCTAACACTATACAGTTTTATAACATTTTAAATACAATAGATGCATCCACCAAACACACAACACACCAAGTTGTCTCTTAAACCTACGTACTTTCAATTCTATTACTCAATATTTTCCTCATTACAACTACGACCGTTGCCTCACCAGCGATGCATCCACACGTCTTAATTATCGACCTAAAACTCTCCATAGATCCTATCTTTCAAACCAACTCGTTTAAGCACTCACCATCTCATCTCACCTACTACTAACAGCATATGTACATACCTGTCACAAGTGAATCCTCTTAGGTCACTTAACATATATACAGGCACAACTAAGGCCTGACATTGTACATACCGGTCATCAGTGAATCTCTTTAGGTCTCTCAATACATATACGGGTACAACTAAAGCCTGACACTGTATATAACTGTTACAGTGAATCCCCTTAGGTCCCTGACCAACACAAGCCTACCTAAGACTAACTACCATAGACCACGTCACAAGTGACCACAACGGATCTATCTCATATTACAATGGGCTCATAGATCCATTCTACAACATCTATAAGTTTCCTTAGACTCATGTGCATCAACTATACCATCTTAGGGCTATCTGTCGAATTACTGTGTACAGAACAGGTCAATCCGTATTTCATCTGGATCCCTGTGCACTGGCTAAGCTATCTAGAGTCTCAATGGGATCCTACACACAAGGCATGGCCGTCCCTAATCCAATCCAATACTTTGCCTTTGGATTTCCTGTACACTCGACTAGGCCAATCCAGAGGTCCATTCACGTTATCCGTACACACATCAAATCTCACGTACACGTCCACCATCGTATACACGTATTTTCGTTCCTCTTCCATATAACGATCACTCGCTCTCATGTCCACGCTGGACGTACACTCCAGCTATCCAATCACCTGCGTGTTACCCTATTCCATGACTAACTTTCTGTTTTCATAAATCCATATATGCGCATGTGATGTCCCGGACCATCAATCAATCTAACAACCTAGTTGTTAATCACACACTTTCTATTCCTTAAGCCGCAACATAATTTAAGTCACACACACGTAAAATGAAATAGAAAAGTACTGTAGAAATCCCTACCTCGATATCTGTACCGTGGCTCCCGAACCTTTTTTTCTCTTTTTTTTCTCATCCATATCATGAATCCATGCATCTTGGGAGTCCCAGATGAGCCCTCAGAGTCACGGGACCATACACATACAAAATCAGAATCGGAGGTTAAACGACATTTAACTCTTGGGGGTGTTATCTTAAACTTATAAACTATTTAGGTTAATCCCAAATTAACTAAGTGGAGGTGATATTGCTAACCTGTAAACCCTTGGAGGTCCCGATGCTAAAATACATGGTAGAGGTGTATCTGCCAATATTCAAAGCTACAGGGGTTGCCATGGGGGGTGAACTGTCAAGCCTGCAAGCTCAGGGGACCGATCAATATTTTTCACGCAGCAGTCTCTCATGTTCACTAGTCGGATAACATGATCGATGATTGAGATTGGGAAACAGAGGACACCACCGCTTCATCTCGTCGAGGGGTACTTGTTTCGAGCAATAGCGACGGTAATCGACAGCCGGAAGAGCAGATTAGAGATCGAAGTAGGTGGTGGCTGTCGGGACTATTTTTTGATGATCCAGGCCTCGTACGGTTGATCAGGGACCAATTTTGGGATCCTTAAGTCGAGAGCAAGAAATCCCGATCAGTGACAGTTGCAAGCGACGCCGAAAATGATAGATCGATGATCGACACAGGTGAACCTTTATGGTGTTAATCAGATCGATTCCAACACCGAACAGGGAATGTGAGACCACGACCGTGACTAACGTGTCGAGAGCTCCATCGCCACCCATCTCGTAGCCTAACTGGTCGGGAATGCGAACGATCATCGGAGACAACGATTTTTAGTGTGCCCAGGGGTGTTTTTATAGATTTTTGAATGTCCTAGGCTCCAAAAAATTTTTAAACCTTCAACGATTGTGAATCCTGACCCCAAAGTCTCAGCATCTCAATGTCAACTCATCCTCATCCATTTTCCACTCATGTGACCCTCAAAATCCATACATCGAGCATTAAAAACGAAAAACCTACGAGCCCGTGTAAAATTATTTTTAGTCCACAGTCCCGAAAACTCCCGAATACCTCTAAATTCTCATATACACGATGTCATCATGTCCGTGTCACCCCATATGCATCAAAATTAAACACTTTTATGATTTTTAACTTTAAAATCTTTCACTTACACCTGTAGTTCACTGTTTTGAATTTTCGGATCGTTACATTTTCAGCTGACTTCATGAAGAGCAAGTATTTTAGAATGATTAGATGATATAGCAACCAGAGTCTGTTTTATGGATCGCCATGAAATTGTTATTCCATTATGAATAAAAACATATCCAGTTTGTGATCGAGCTTTATGGGGATCAGATAAATATCCAGCATCAACATAACCAACTAATCCAGGATTCTGAGAAACTTATTTGAATAGAATAATCTCAAGTCTGAAGTATCTTGAAGATAACGAAAAATGTGTTTAATCTCATTCCAATGCCTTCTAGTAGGTGCAAAACTAAAACTTACTAATAAATTGATAGCAAATACTATTTTAGGTCTAGTACATTGTGTTGAATATAATAGTGCATCAATAGCATTAAGATATGATACTTCGGGACCAAGTATTCATTCATCATCTTCTTTAGGACGAAATGAATCCTTCTTAGGATTAAGGGATCTAACAATCATCGGGATACTTAATAGATGAGTTTTATCCATATTAAAACGTTTCAAACTTTTGTTGGTATATGTTGATTGATGAACGAATATGCCATCAGAATTGTGCTCGATTTGCAGGCCAAGACAATATTTTGTTTCCCTAAATCTTTCATTTCAAACTCTCTTTTTAAATACTCAGTAGCATCTTGAATTTCTTCAAGAGTTTCAATTAAGTTTATGTCATCAATATATACTGCAATAATAGCAAAATCAAATTCTGACTTCTTTATAAACATACAAGAACATATTAGATTATTAATATATCCCTCTTTAATCAAGTATTCACTAAGACGTTTATACCACATTCATCCAGATTGTTTTAATCCATATAAGAATCTTTGTAATCTAAGTGAATATATGCTCCGTGGTTTTGTTTCATTTGCTTCAAGCAATTTAAATCCTTCTGGGACTTGCATATATATGTTAGTATCTAGTTTACCATAAAGGTAACTAATAACTACATCCATAAGACGCATGTGAAGTTTTTCTGAGATTGTCCAACTTATTAAATATCTAAAAGTAATTATATTTATTACTAGGGAATATGTTTCATCAAAATCAATTCCCGATCTCTTAGAAAAACCCTTAGCTACAAGTCGGGCTTTATATCTGATAATCTCATTATTTTTATTTCTTTTTTTTTTTTTTTGTGAATACCCATTTTTATCCTACAGGTTTAACACCTTCTAGCGTTTGAACAACAGGTCCAAAAACTTCACATTTTCTTAAAGAAGCTAGTTCCCAAAGAAGTTAGTTTCACTTGAATTGCTTCTTTCCATTTAGGTCAATCATGCCTTTGTTTACATATATCCACTGTGTTTGGTTCAAAATTATTATTCATAATTTTAGTGGCTACTGTATATGAGAAGATTTCGTCGATGACCATCGTTTTACGATTCCACATTTCTCTACTATAACAGACAAAAATTTCTTCGTTTTGAAATACTTGTGTTTCTATATGGACTTTTTCATTTTCAATAGTATTTTCTCTAAGTGTTGATATCTCATTAAGATTTTCTATTTTTTTGAATAATTTGTGTTTTTTCACTTACTTATGTCTCTTCAAGGACAATTATTTCTTAATGAGATAAGTTAGAGAATGTGAATTCTTCAACTCAATCATTATTTTCTATGGGATTTTTACTAGTCACTTTTCTTTTTCAGCGGATAGTATCTTTTAATCCAAGTAGTCTAATACGCCTCTGGCATGTAACATTATCTTTTCAGTAATATGTGATTGAACTTTTGTATGAAGACATAAAAATTCAAGCAAAATTTATGTATCCTAAAAGGATAATATGATTGAAAGAACAAATTTCGAAGTTAAATAAAATAATTAAGATAGACAATATGACAATTATGTAATAATTTTATATCTATTTATATGATTAAATTTGTATAATAAATTTATACGAGTAATAATCCTAACAAAAAAAAAAGGGTGATATTGCAATGAAAACTATATTTAAGTTTAACCAATTCATGTAATACAACATACATGGAATCTAACTAGGAATGTTCGCGCATGTGATGCACGAATCCTCTCTCTCTCTCTCTAGTACATGTTGTGATTATTTAATCTTGGTGTTAGATCGAAAAGGGTACATGTTTCAATTTATTTTAGTAAATTTTGGCCACTTGCATCTTTATCTTCGAATTGGTAACGAATATTTGTCATACTGACGTGGCTGTTAAATATCTTGGAGTTAGATTATATATTAATTA
>JANLJB010002758.1:0-18031 GCA_026212285.1 Bursera cuneata
AATTGGCCAAGAAAACCAATAAAGAACACATTTTTTCAACCGATTAAAAAGGAACCCATCTGGAAAAACACCTTATTCGATCAACCCTTTGTAAAGTTCATTATGATAAAAAGGTAAGAAAACCCCTGACATATAATTAAAAATTTTCACAATAAATAAATAAACAACACTCTTCGACAAACTGGTGTAGAAAGGTGATAAAGAATCCACTATTAGCATGTTCAAAAAGAACCCATTTGAGAACAACCCTTGTTCATTCTCAAACACCGACTAATTGAAGAAAATTATGAAGATTGCTGCCGAAGTACAAAATCTTGAAACAATGTTGCTACCTGAAGCTGTTCGACAGGGAAAGGGCCGTGCTGCATCTCTTCGACTTCCTCGTGTTGTTGCTGTTGTTGTGCCATCTTCTGATTCCTTTGTTGCTGCTCCATAACGCTTTCGGAGATCTCTGTCAACACTTGAGCTTGAACCCTAGAGGGAAGGAAACAGGAGCCAGGAATGATGGAGGGAAATATTATCAGAATATGATAGTTTGAAAAGAGTCGAGGGGGCGCCAAATGAATTACTTGGGACTGAGGCGAGTAGCCTAGCAAGGAAGCTTCCAAAGACATAAATGGGCCTTAAGTCGGGTTCGATTTGGCCCAATCAGATTTCTTTTTAAGGCTGCTAAACACATTCGGAAAACCTTTTAAGTACACCCCTTCCGCGCATCGACAAATTTTTTCTCAATTTAAAAACGACATCTTAATAAAATGATGTCCGCCCGCCTATTAGCTCTTTATAACAGCCTTTTAAAATAAATGCGCATGAATTTTTCACAAATAAACAATTTAAAATAGAAAAAAGTGTCTACTATTCTTATGGCTTTCAAGTTGCGTGTATCTATCATTCCAATATGGCTTGAACGACTAATTGTCTACTCTTACTCAAACGAAGCATCAACCGGCTCACTAGATTTAATGCTACAACAGCCTTAGAAGCCGATTATTATTGTCACCATTGTTTCTAAAATCCAAGTTAGTTGAGGATATATATTGAAATATTTGATTGGATAATTCTGTTCCATAAAGCAACCAAAAGTTTCAGCGTTTTGGAAAGTGTTATTGTTACATCAGAATTGACAACTTGCCCAACGATGTGCTTGTGATGTGGGCAACGTCTAAGGTGGTTCTGGGCTGTGCTTCTTCTCGTCTATGTGTTTCCATCGCTGTTGTCTTACTTATCTCGTGATATAGTTTCTGTGTGGACGCATTCTACATGTCAGACTTTTTAACATGATCATGGTTAATGGAAAAGGAAATCATTAAACAAATCTTAATCATATATGACGATGATAAAGCTTCTATTACACTATTCTAATTCAAATATTAGATGACATGAATGATTGAGAGTTGATAAATTTAGTATATATTTATTTGGGAAAGGTGTTTGCATGCCAATAATGCTTCATCCACTTTAGAATAGAGAGAAGCTTACTCCAATCAATAATTGAATGGGATCCTCACCTTAACGTTTATTTTATACATATATATTTATAGTAATCTCTGGAATGAAGATAGGAATGAAGTTGAATGTTGAAGATAATATATATATAAAAGAAGGGGCATTTTCATCTGATTTAATTTTTTTGATAGATAAATCAACAAAAATAAAAATAAAAACCTGCCGGAATATTTTTGCAAACCCCCTCATAAGTTGGGGTATTTGGGATAGTTTTGCCTGAATCTCGGTAGTGAGATAAGAACAAATATCATCATAATTAATCGATAATCTGTTATGATTGATGAACAATATTACTTTTTCAATGATTTAGAATCTTTTGCTATTCAATTATGCTTATATTTTTATCTACTATCTCTCTTTTTTTTTTTTTTAAGTTATAAATGAAATGTTAGTTAAAAATAACAATTTGATATATAACATAAAAAGGGGTTAAATATTTAAATGATATAACAACTCAAGAGTAGAAATTGTTACACTTAACAATTTATTGGTAAATATAAACTATATTTTAGCTACACAGAGTATAATTGGTTGCTAGAGTTAAAATTGAAACTAGGAATTATTCATTAGATATCTTTTAATCTTACTCTATACTCTAGTTAGCAATGCTAAGCTAGTTGGAGTTGAAGTCATCTATCAAGTCAAGCTTACATATTAATAATAATAAAAAACAAAGATGAAAAAGATATATCTATAGTTAATGGAACCGTTGGGTTTTCTTTTCATACCAACTATGTGCAATAAATTGCTTGAATTACTTGAATCACATAGAAAACATAGTTAATAATATGTATGCTGTAAAATCAAACAACTCCATTTTCAAAATACTTGGTGAAATTCTTACATAATTTATTTTGAAAATTTAAACTCTGGTTAAACATATATAATTGGGGAGATGAAAGGATATGAGGACCCTACCAAGATGTTTTATAAAGTATAAATCGTGATTTTTTTTTATAATTATAAGTGTCTAGATTAATTTACACGCATCTTGATTAATCTTATGGATCGCGATTTTGTAAATGGAAAATATACTCTTTAATGTTGCACATCAATTTTCTAACTTAGAGATTAGCTTTTACTTTTGACTAATGCATGCGGTAGGTGGAAGGCCTCTGCGTTTCAAGCTTTTTTCAGTCTCATCAATACCCTGTCTGGCTTTAACGAAAGTTTTAACTTTAAATCAGCTTTTGGACCATGAGTCCAGGCCCACTACCGATTACCGTCTGAATTGACATTGTGACGGGTAGCTCGACTTTGTTGGAGAATTCCAGAGTCACCCGTGTACCTTATCCAAGCATCCGCCGACACCTTGCTTCTTCTCATTTAACAACAACATTTATGCTGACACTCCATTGACCGACACCTAGCTCATTCTCAATTACCTGCAACATGTATTAACACGATAATTTTAGAATGAGTTGCAAAGCAAAAACAAAATTAAAGGCTTTGTTTGAAGTATAACTCAAATGTTAAGAATTTAGATGGTATAATAATGTTTGATAAATTGATAGATCGATGTTATTCTTTTATTGTTGTCGGTCTTTAATATTCGACAAACGATAAATTTTATTGGATGTATCTATTGTTAAATATTAAAAATTTATAATTAAAAAAAAGTGTGAAAATATTGATTTATCGAACGTAATCATGACGTCAGAATTTGTAATGATTACCTTATTTTGCAAAGAGATGATTGTATAAGTTGATTATCGATCAAACATTAGTTATCATATATCAAGCTGCATGCCTTTTCAAGATCCGGATGGTTAAAGTACGCACTTGATAATGCTGTTAGCAATAAAAGCCATTAACTTAACAAGTACTGAATCTTGATTAATTATACTGCAATGAGATCTTCCAGAATTAGTTAATAAGTTGACATGAAGAGAGGTCTAAATCCACATAACAACTCTGTCTGCGGACATGACCACCACTTCTCTCTTCAGTTTTAAGTAATTAATGAATTGATTAGCTTATAATCATCGTGCAAGCAATGTGCGGCCAACTTACCGTTTCATTAATATACACAGATTACCTAAGCTTTCTTTCCCTAACATGGGCAAAATCCTTCACTTAATTAACCGAATCCAAAATGCTCATCTTATCCGGTGATCAATTATTGTCCATTCACATACCATAACAACATATAATTCCGTCGAATGAGACTTTTCGAACTCCATTTATATGTCTTTAAAAAGGGAAGGTGAAAAGTGAAGAACAAGCAAGTTGTGATGGGGCAGGCAAATAATTGAGCGGTAGGCAAATTAATGGGAACGTTTAATCAACAAGTTGCATGCATTCGGGTCGAGAAGAGACCCACAAGGGCGGAAAATGAAGTTAATTAAGTGGGGGAAAAGACGCAAAAGCAGTCTTCTGATGTTGATTGCTACTTTATGTTGTAGCACGTCAAGAAGGAATTCCAGAACATCAAGAAAATTTATATGCTAATAATTAAGAGAACAGGATTTGCGAATGTTAATTAATTAATTTATCTTGTACGCTTATTGCCACTAACCATATAAATTAAATGAAAGAAACGTCATATAAATCTTATCTTAAATGACATGAAAGTATATTTAACCAAGGCTTAGTATACAATAGTACAATTCTAAGGGAGAGTCTTCCCAGATTTATTCTCGGGTTATTCATTAATGTTTAAACTATACAGAGAGAAACCTATATTACACACATAATTTTCCAAACTTACTATATAATGATAATTTTTTTTTTTCCTGAGCAATTGTTGTTTTTCTTCTTTGATCAGCTTCCGACTTCTGAAATTTATATCGATTGTACTGTAACTAAAAAGACCCTGATTGTATGTGTACTTTCAACCTCAAATATTACCGGAGCCCAGAGATGAAGGTAACTCCAGTAGGAGGCAGCCATGAAGTTCCAGAAATGAGCCTACCAACAGTGAATTTGACAGCTTCATCAGCTCCAATAACATGAAAGCCAGGCCAATTAACTCTCTTGGAAGTTGCAGCCCCGGGGCCAACATTTGAATACTCAGCAAAGTAAAGTGTTTTTACGTAACTTCCTTGTCCAGGCCACTCAATCCAACCTCTTGATGAGATAGCGTCATCTATGGTCGATTGCATTACAACTGACCTTGAATATTGTTTCCAGGGCCTTCCTAGATATGAGTTAAAGTTATGCTTTACGGGAGAAAAATCTGAGCCAGCTGTAATTCTACAGCGTTGCAAAGAGAAGCCTGTGTTTTGTCCAGGGTCAGTTCTCCCATTTGCAAGAATTACATTGTATCCTCCTCTTGGGCGGCGGAGCACTATGTAACAGTTCTGGAAGACAGCAGCAGCGTTTCCAAATATGAAGTCCACGGTGCCATAGATGTCGCAGTCCCCGTAGAATTGACGTAGTGCAACTGCATAAAGAGTGTCTTGGTAGCCTGCAATGCTGCACCTGTAGAAAACTGAGTGATCTGAGGCAACATTAAGAGCTAAGGCTTGTTCTCCTTGGGGCCCTGCTGTGTTCTGGAAGCCAATATCGCGAGCAATGAATCCATCACCTGAGATTGCTGTGCCCCAAAGAAGAACATTAAGGAACCGTTAACATCATTATTTGCAATGAATCTGATAGTAAAACTTACTTGTCATGTAATTGATTGAAGACACGTAATTCGATCTTTCATTTTCTCTTACGTGCAAATTGTTTAGTGGGTCGATTTTTGTAGAACAATGAGTAGATTTATAATTAGCGTAATGATTGCATCTTTAATAGTCATGGAAAATGGCTTTATATATATAGTTGTCAATTCGACTAAAGAGGTATATATAAAAATTAAAGGTATTATTAATTATAAGTCTACTTCTTTATTCTCCGTCAATTTCTCAGTTGTGCTCCAAAATAATTATTTCTATAGAAAAAAATCCTCTCCTAATATGAACATTCCTGTGAATTTTAATAACTAGATATGGTTGAGATCTAATTTATTCTCTAATTTTTTTTTTCAATCAAACCACTAATTATATTCATACAATTTGCTTATTGAAAATCAGAATATATGCTGCATTAATGATTTTACTAGATCTAATTTATTCTCTTTCTTCTCTCTCAGCATGAATGGTCTCAAGAGCACATCAACTGAGATGGAGCCATCATTGCCTTGTCTTCTTTGATAAGGACTTATCATAATCTAAGAAAAAATCTTGTTTGTGATTAGTTATTGATTTAAAAAAAAGTGGAGAAGACAGATAAAAGTTCTACAAACAACTTTTTAGGCTGTAAAATAATCTAATAGACACAGATTATTCCTTATGTATGGAAGAATATATATTACGTATATATATGGCTATAAACAAAGGAGGGAGCATAGCTACAGAAATTTTGTGATGAAGAAGAATGGTATATGTATATGAGTCAGAATATTAAAATTTAATATTTTGAATTAAATTTTTACATTAACTTAATACAATTGATTCATTATAATAAAAGTATGAAAAAAAAAAATCGTATATCATTGACTAAAATACAAAAAATTTAACCCTACACCAGATAATATTATACTAGTAGTTGAAACTAACGTGTAGCTACCTCACCAATAATTGTCCAAATTAGAGAACAGTATATACTAATGAGGAGAGCCTTTGAATTAAAGCTATTAATTCATTTCTTGACTCCTTAGTTTCAAGTTTCAACGACTCTACAGATTTTATTTTTAAAATTTTTTTGGAACACAACATGTATCTAGTAAAAAGTGTATTCAACGTCAATAATAATTAGCATGTTATAAGTCTTCAATAAATAATGAGCACGAAAGAGATAATATACTAACTGAATGTGGCAGTGTCAGGCATGGAGGAACCCCCACGTACACTATCATCTCCAGAAATAATTGTGGAGTATTTGCCATCTCCTATCAAGGTAATACCATCTTTGTTAGTGCGAATCTTCTCCTTATAAACTCCTGCTTTCACGTAAATCACAAAACGATTTCCAGGGGCAGCTCTGATGGCTTCGGATATCGTTCTATAGTTTCCTGTCCCGTCTTTTGCGACCACCACATTTGCCTTTATGGTCTTGGATTGGAGCAATTTCCGATCTTTGGTGGATACCCAGTCGGGAAAAACTTGTTCTTCGTTGAGAAGGCGATCACTGCTTTTTTTTGAGTTACCAGTAATCCGGTTGATAAGGGCTAAAGGGTTGCTGCCCAGTTGAGCCAGATATTCCATTTTTTGGAATATTTTATTCTTGACTTCACCGGAGAGACTGAGTTTCTTGACGGAGTCTTTACAACTTTGCTGGAAAGTCAAGGCAGCGCTGAGCCAAGTTTGGATGTGATGCTTGTTTTTCTCTGGAGAATCCTTAAGCGCTAATAGTGACTGCTGTAGCCGTTTGAGGGACATACTCATCAACTCTTCACAGTAATCTGCATGAACAAATTAAAAAAAGAAAATGAAAAACATAAAAGAAAAGAAAGAATTGAGACACACAAGAGGGACATGATCAGTTCTTGCGTAAGAGGTGTTTAATTTATTGCTTTCATGATATAGATTTATGGTAACAACTAGTTTCACGTACGTACGTATTTGTTGCTTTCATATTTAAAAGTTCTGAAAAAAATATTTTCAAGTATAATATAGATATATCTGGCGACCAATACTTCAATTCATAAGATAAAAAATATAATATCTCTAGCAAAACAATAGTAGAAGCTCACAGATGGAACATATAGTTTTTACCTGTTACGGCACGAACACGTTGAGATTCTGGGCTTTCAAGCTGGGAGCTAAAATTGGCAAAATATGAATTGGGCAGCTTGGTTTCGGAAATGGTCTTGTTAACAAGACTAGACATAATATGAACATGTTCACGGTGTCCTGTACTCTCCAACTCCATCAAGGTTTCAACACAAAGGCTAGGATATCTAGTAAAGCTGCACTCTTTCTGGATTTGCTCTTGGAAATCCTCCATGGTAGGCTTGGCAGCCCACGACATGGTGATTTGATCACATAGCACACATCCGGCCAGTAGCCAAACCATTGCAAAGTCTAGGCTTTTCCCCATACTAGCTAGAGTTGAACCAAAGTTAAAACAGTTGGTAAACAAATCCCACAACCAAGTAGGAGAAATGGGGTCGATATTTATAGTGGAAGAAGCGCAGTTGAGATGTGTTAAAGAACATTTAGTGTTAGTTTGGAGGTCTATTCTCTTGAGTCATGACAAACAGATGGTGCTAAAGATGCCCTTATGTTCTTGGCCACCAAGAAATTTCTTTCATCGATCAGTGGGGCTCATCAGCTGCCGAGTTGACTACCTATAGTGCTCATACACATATTTCATATATTGTACAAAAAGGACAAGGAAAAATTTCTTCAGCTACTTATATACGATCAGGATTGGCCTATATATATATCCAAATTTACCTGTCGCAGATCAGGTAATGCTTTTTTCCAAACAGTACTATATGTCCTAGCTAACTACTCTAGGTACGTAGTAGATATATATAAAGTAATAAATTATTTTAGGTACGGATAGATTTTCCTTCAAATTAAACTCAACCAACCAACTAATTAGATGAGATTAGAGCCAACTAACTAGATGAAATTAGAGGCTCATGAAAATAATTAAATTTATATTGCAATAGTTATTGGAAAATCTGAACAAATATCCAAAAATAGAGGGCTGGTTATAAAAATAGTCAGAACTCCTAATTAGTTATAAACCTCTATACAAAAGTAGTCCAACTCTACAAAAATACGCCCAATATACTATATCACCCTCTATTTCTCTTATTTTGAACAATGGTCCTCGGCTGGAGACTAAATGGTCTAGACTTGGACCAAACGGTCCAAATACCAGACACCCCCTGCTCGTTTGCTTTATGTGGAAAAAGAATGAGGAGGAAGCGAGAGCTTCTCGTCTTTACAGTTATCAACACAGCATTAATGGCTTCGTGGCAGAGGTCACCCCAGATGAAGCCTCCAAGCTTTCTGATAAACAAAACTATCATCTGGGTTAGAATCAAATCTCTTTATTTCCGTCTCTCTGCTTACTCAAAGCGATGGTTAATGATTGAACAGAATTGGAAGAAGTAGTGGTGATGTATAAAAGCGAAACCAGGAAGTATGCATTGCAGACTACAAGATCATGGGAATTTGTAGGCTTAAACGAGGGCGGGAGACACAAGCTGAACGACTTCAAGAAGGGGGAAGGGCTCTTATCGAAATCCAGATATGGCCAAGAAGTTGTAGTTGGCGTCTTGGATAGTGCTAATTAACGTTGAAAATCATGAACACAAACAAACACATTTAGTCATAACAAGTCAAGCCTTAAATTGTTTGTATATGTTATGTTTTTCATGTGACTCTTCTCTTATCTTCCTTGTATAGTTTTCTACGAAGCAAGCAACTAGCTACTATTAGTGTAGTTTGTGATTATTGGTTGTAAAAGGATACTACAGGATTGCATGTGAAGACTCTCTTGAGTCCTTTTTTTTTTTTTCATCAGGTATATGACCAGAATCCAAGAGTTTCAATGACGAAGGAATGGGACCGCGTTCCAAAATCATGGACAGGAATCTGCCAAACTGGAGTAGCTTTTGATTCGTCCTACTGTAATAAGTGAGCGATATTTCTTTCAGCTTAGTCTAAGGTTGTAGTGAGTGTAAGATTGTTAAAAATAAGAGGGATAGAGGATGATATTGAATATTAAAGGTATTTTTGAGATGGGGATTCGCAAGTAATTAGGGGGTCTGACTATTTTTACAGTCAGCCCTCTAATTTTAGATTTTTGTTTAAATTTCTCTTAGTTATTAAATACTTTATATCTAATTAGAAAAAATATTTTTATAAATTTGACATATCACATAATTATGCATAAGTGGTAAGTGTACCACTAATAACCATATATTAATATACACTTATTTAAAAAAAAATAGTTTCCATTTCTTTATTTTTCCCAACGCATTTTTATAATTATATTTTTATTTTGATTATGTATAAGGATGGTGTGTAATTATTAATTTGATTAAATAGGCTCATCAAATCATGAGCAATCTGTCTCATGAATAATTACACTAACACAAAAAGTTCTCCCCCATGTCTTCGGCTATATACAAATTAATTAAGTGATACAAAAATGTACAATTGACCACACAAAAGCAATGAACTCTTATTCTTATAATTAAAAGAAACAATATGACCAAAAAAAAAAAAGAAGAAGAAGCTCTCTTAAGATGAATATAGTTTCAATTTAACAAGTTTTCAAGGGATAAAGATGCCGTTGTATAAATGCAGAAAAGCTCCAAATGAATTAAAATTAATTTGGATTGATTGATGTGGTTCGTAAATTTATATCGTTGGATATGTTCATCACTCGAGGAATCTTACTAGAATGGCTGAAATGTCATCTGAAAGAGACAAAAGGAGCCCTCCACACCAATGCGAGTGCGTTTCCTCCTGTCCCCAAATTTTTGTATATGCCGATTACATATAATTTTCGATAATATATTTGAGAGTGTAATTAACATCGTTTATTGTGTATATATATATATATATATATATATGTGGTTACGTGAAGAGAGACGTGACATGAGAAGGATAATCCGGGCATGCAAGCTCCACTTCTATCTTTTGCCAAGTTCAATTATATATGTAAGTTTTGCACTCACGACATGGAAGTATGCGTCAAAGTCTACGTGGTCCCTGGTTAGCTTATAGCTGAGGGAGGGAATTAATCAATAGAAAGGGAAAGCAGCTAGAGATCAGAAACTAGTTCATTGACTTGCTAAAGTGATCGCTGGATCGATATTCTTGAGGAATTAAAGTTAAGTATGAAATGAAATGTTATACTCACTGGGTCAGGCGAAGGTCTAACAAGTCATCATGAATGATAGTCTCCCTCTTTTATTTCGCACCGTACATGTCTCAAAGATCATTTGACCTCCTTGGAAAAAATTTTCGATGGTTTTGTTGGGTTGCTCTTACGTAATATGTCCCTTTTATAACATTGATGATCATATCCTCTAAATATTATTAAAAGTTTATCTAAATATATTTCAAATCTCTATTATTCGTAAGGCAGCTGAAAAACCATAAACTTTGTAGCATACTGTTAATCACTAAGAGAAATATGTCGTAAATGGCTCTCTCTCTCTCTCTCTCTCTATATATATATATATACTGAATGCTTTTGTTGGGTTTACAATAATATTTTGGAGGTAGACTCAAGCTGGGTCTATCTGGTACGCTGTCTCGTCAACCAGGTGGAGAACATATAGATGTGCAAGCAACCCCTGCAGATGAGATTAAGGCAGCGCACACACTAAGGACATGAATGCATAGTGGGGCGCCATATGCTGCAGACGTCTGCGGCTCCCGTGAACAAAGGAAGAAACTACCATCCGACACTACAATAACAGATCCTAATGAGATATTGTCGTCCTACCTAAGGCTTATGTGTCTTTCTAAGAACTTCTTAGATGCGTCCAGCAATCCAAATATCACATCAGTTTGGATGTATATAAAGTATGGAATGGCCCCTTTTGCTCAAGTTGCTGGCGGTGGTTCGATTATGGGATTAATATGTTGCAACTTTCCTTTGGTATTTATTTTCAAGAAGAATGATTGAGCTAAATCATGACTCGTGTGACTGAATACATGTATAATCGGAGGAAGTGTGTTTTTACTTTTTAGTAGGACATACATAATACTATTCTATTTTTGTGCATATATATGGTCACTTGTGAATTTCTTTTAAAGCTCTCTTAGTATACAAGGAAAAGACAAAAAAAAAAAAATGGTCAAATTATTATATATAATGATTATACTATGAATTATTATAAAAAAAGCTGATTAGTCATATTATAACTTAAATGTGATGATATGATATGTCGAAGACCTTTCCTATACATAATTGAAGTGGTTGGTACAATGTTATATATGGATAGTGGATCACAGCATTATCTCAATTGTATTGCCGTGGTTTTTGTGTGTTAGACAATCGCACATGTAATTGATTGAGAAAGAGCATAAACAAATCAGCCAAGGACGATGACAAGGACAATTTGCAATTGACCATAGTTGTTTCTTCTTTGAGAAAGCCCTGCAAGTGTCACCCCATGACGAATTGTAAGGGACCATACTATTCATTTCTGTGTTCATCCGGAAAATTCCAGGTTCTCTTTAGTAGTATAATCATAATAAAGATTTCAATTGATGCATGCATGGACCAGAGCCAGATCGAATATATATATGTATTTTAATCTGGTAATGACAACAAAAGGAAAAAGCCAAAAGAAAACACAATATAATAATTAGATTGGCATTGATCTGATGGTTTGCAAAGTCATAAGTAGAAAACCTAATTATATGCTAAATACATTATTTGGCTTTAATCTCAAGACTTTTCTTCATTAAATCGTTTTTATATATGCCTGGTTTGGTTGGCTACACGGACCCTGTTTTTCTAAATCTAGTCATTGTAATCGTTTTGATTAACAATGGCGTGACGATAGTACGTTGGAGTGGACCACATTATGGAAAATGAGACGACCCTTCTAATTACTTTTCTCTCCTGAAGTGATTTGCCGAGTCATGTCCTACCCGATAGAGCGTGCAGGACAAGATTTGATATATACTTGAAAATTTATTGGTATATGAACGGTGAGTGGAATTGCATGTGAGGTTAAGTAGTCTAGTAGTTTATGAGCTTTCGGCATCAAATCAAATTAATGATCCAATTGACTTGTTTAGCATATAAAGGTATATGTCACGATCTTATTTTGGTATTTCTTTAGTATCTTTGAGCATGAATTCTCAATGCCCATATTCGTAAAGTTTTTTAAATTCTTGCATAAAAGAATCGGACTTCTATGATGTGAATCACATCATTTCAAGTCATTTAATGTTTAGATTATTATTTCACAATCACATTCTATATAGAATATAAATCGTACTTGTATATTATTTAAAACTAACTACGTACACATATATGATTAGTGTATACACTAATAGACTTTTTTCGGATATTACTGATGATTATCTCTTAATCTGAATTTGACCAAAGAGCACGTAAAGTTTCGGTATATTATGATTGATTCAAAGTCTTTTTTTGCATAGCCAATTAAATAAACACCCAGATGGTCATATGCATCAGACATTTAACACGAAATGGCCTCACAACCACCGAAAACAGTGCATTAAATTAAAGGAGAAGTTTAGTAATTGCCAAAAAATTACTGCACAACATGCTGAAATACTGGTTTCTCTCGGTTAGAGGAGACTCATTCTCTTCCATATCTTTAAAGCAGTCCTCGCATGTGTCAGAATCCGTCATTGCTGTGGAGACCAATGTGTTCACCTTGTCATAAAACCTAATATTTAGAGCATGGATCGAGTCTTGCAGGCTTTGAACAGCCTCATCATATTCTTCTGTGCACTCGTTCAAGCATGTAGACTTGTTGTTTTGTGGAATATCACTACCAGCTTTGGAATTGGACTTCAAATCATTGATGTAGGCTAGGGTTTCCACTCCACGAGCAATACTTAGATTAAGTGCAATTCCAGCCAGGCCTGTGAGATCTGATGTTCCACTCCGAGGATCTGATCTTAACGACGATATGCAAACTTCAACGTAAATGGTACTGTTACATGCAGCAGAAACCAAATCTTCTTGTTGATCTGATAGCGTTGTAGATGTACCCAGAATAACAAACGAAATCATCAACAGCCAAAAAATGGCCATGACTGCCTTCAGAATCAGAGATAATTTACATGCAGTCATTTTTTTCGTGAAGTTTGTAATAAAAGTGGATTTCATGTATAAGAAGCACTTTGTATATAAGTTTGCTTCCGTTTCGTTTTGTTTATTTATTTATTTTGTTTCCAAATGGTATTCAATAATCTACTGTTTGTTTGCGACGATGTGTGCGTTCAAGCGAAGACGGATATCTCTACATTGTTGCTGGTGGTCCTTGGTGTTTACTTAATCGTTGCTATATATTAACGTTTACAGGGATCTGATGCCAAACGCTTATAGCACTTTTGCTTGTATTACTAGTAAGAATTAAGATTGGTACATATATTAAAGGACAATTTGGCTGATAAAACCTAGAGATTGGCCTGCTAATATAATTAATAAAGGGTTCAAATAAGATCAAGAAACATAACATATTTGGAAGTGCATATCCGGACTTTGACCAAAATAACCAGTCCAATATGGAACCAAATAAACTATTTTCTTCGCGTCTTTTTTTCTTGAACTTACTCCATATTCATCTTTCTGTTTTCTTTTTCAATTTTGGAGGTTATCACTGAAATTTTTACCCTTGCAACGAATTCATTCTACATCAATTCAAATGGTTTACCACATTGCAAGAAGTTAAAGATTTAAAATCGCCGTTCTAATCAGTCTATATGATAATTTCAAAAATAGGTTATGATCACTTATTTCCTTTTGGTTGAACGTGTTTCGGCCAAAGGAGGTGAAACATGAATGAGAGAAATTCTCTTTCATCAATTCTAGCTCTTTCCGGAACTAAAATCAGTTTTCATATTTAAGGTATTTTTCACGTTAAAATTAAGTATTTGATCAAAGTAGAAGACATTGTCTATAATTCTTTATTCAAATATGAAAATGACATAGTGTACTTTCGTGTAAAATACTTCTTAAGACACTCCCAAATACCTCTATACATGTCTATTTGCCACTAAATATTTAATGCACGTAGACACGTCGATCAGATTAAACCTCACATGTCTTAGTGGATTTTACAAGTGGACTAAATAATAATTTTTTAATATTTTTTATTAAATGACATAGAGGAAAAATTTTAACCTAGATAGCTTTGATACTATGTTAAGTTTATTATTTTCTTAAAAGTTCAAGATGGTAGTTGTAGACTTAGCTTGAATATTTAAGCCTAAATAGTTTCAATTTGATAGTCTTTTTTCATGATTCAATTGAAGAGTTAAGATCCATGTTATTACATTTTTAACACCATTTTTGGACAATAGGATTAAAGCACTATAAATAGTTAAATTGTATTCAATATATTATTTTTAAGATACATTAGTGGAATAAATTAGATTGAGTCTCAACTAGTGAAAAACTGTGTGTACAATGGATTATATTTTAACTTAGAGTCAGTTTAGGATTGTTTATGCTGCAAAAATAAGTGTTTAATCTAACAGCAAAAGTAATATAAGGTGTTTAAGAATGCTTTTAAAACTGTTTTAAAAATAAGCTATTTTCGAAATAAATTAGTTCTATAAAGAGTTCTAAAAACATGAGGTTCCCTATTTTTGGAGAATTGCTTATACTTTTAAAATAAAAAAAATCATAATTATCCTTATAATTAAAAGATTTAAAAGTCTAAAATTGTACTTATCTGTTTGCAACCTAGAAAATTGTATTATTTTTCTATAGATTATTGAATTAATTATATTTTGATTATACTGTTAACATATTATATTAAACATGATTTTTTACAATTAATATTTATTGAATTTAAAAAATATATATTCTAATTATAAATTTATTTTATTTTACATGTATTTATTTAATATGCTTTTATACATTTTAAATTATTTTATAGATATATGTCTATTTTGGAATTATAATATTAATTTTAAATTAAATTTTTTACAATTAAATAAAAAATAATTTAAACTTTGATTGGTTATATAATACTATATTCTTCCTTTAATTAAGTTTTTAAAATATTATAAAATTTATTATTTATATAAAATTATTAATTATTTATATAGATATTATTAGAAATAATTCAAAAAAATTGATCATAAAATATTAATAATTAAATATTAAAAGTTATAATACATATGTCTACTTTAGACATTTACATATAATAAAAGTAAAAGCAATTACAATCTAAAATACCTCTATCCTACATTTTAAAAAATAAAATAATTTTTAAAAATTATTTATCAAACACCTCAACTTATTTTATAAACTGCTTATTTCTCAAGTAAAATATAAATTATTTATTTCTAAAACAATAACAATCTCAAACTGGCCTTAAAATTGGATAATATAAAATCAAAAAATGATATAAGATGAATTTTAATTTAGTAACTGCAGCTATATATTTTTTGAATTAGCTTCATGCTATGTTAAACGCAGGTCACGTACTCGCAATAAACTTCAATCAATCCCTGGCTTCGGCAACCACTGGCTTCCCTGAATGAAGGATTCTAATGAAAATTTCGATGCCTGCTCCTCAGTGATATTGGGCCTAACACCAGCCCATTTCACACGTTCACCAGTTGCTGAACCAGGCCCAACATTTTGATACTCAGCATAAAATATGGTGCTTGGTGGGTCAACACCCTCAGTCCATTGGGTCCATCCCCTTGGGTCCACGAACCCTCCAATATCTGATTGAATAAACACAGTGGTGGCATAATCCTTCCACGGCCTACCAAGGAAGGTGATGGTAGCCGTCAGATTCTCAAACGGGATTATCTGACACCGTTGGATCGACATGCCAGTGTTCTGATTTGGGTCAGTCTTGCTTTGGGCTGTGATAGTGTTGAATTGGTTGGACATCGGTTGCCTTGGTTGGATGCTACAATTCTGAAAAACGACAGCTGCGTTTCCAAATATGAAGTCAATGGTTCCAATGATATGGCAGCCATAATAAAACTGGCGATTAGAGTATGTGTAGAGGGTGTCCTGGTATGCAGCAAAGGAGCATCTGTAGAACAATGATTTATCTGAAGATGATCGTAAGGCCACCGCTTGCTCTTTCTGTGGGCCTGCTGTGTTTCTGAAGCCCATGTCTCTTGCAACGAATCCCCTCCCCTCAGCAACTATATACATTTCAAACAAAGTGATCAATCATTGCAAAGTAGAGTATAAATTAGCGAGACAACTAATTTAGAAGATTTGATATTTTTTATTATCTAATTAAGTTGAATTTAAAGTTAAATAAATAAATAAATAAGATATTTTTAAATAAATTTGAAGTGTAATAAAATATGTTTTTGGTAAATAATGTGAGTATTGTATTCCTTAGTTTCTAATGAATGTCAAGTAGACCACTCGTTAACTTATATGAAATTTGGTGATCAAATTATCTAATTTATGGTACGTGATAAGTGAGATACTCATCAACCAGTCAATTAATTAGATAATAAAAAAAAATTAGAATTTTGACTAATTTTCAAAACAACTATTTGAAGGTGGTTGATCTATGCAATTAACCTAGAGAAAAAAATCAAAGCTATAAACAAAAGATAAATCATCTTCTGATTCGTCTCATCCGGTGGATAGTCGCTTGTTGGCATTTCTTGAAACAGAAATTATTTGGAACTCTGAGAAGAGTAATGGGGTACTTACTGAAAGTGCCAGAGTAGAATGTGGAAGTGCCGTCCACTTTGTTTAAGCTACCGGAAACAATGGTCTTGTTCATTCCATCCCCGTATATCATCACATTCCAACAATCCTTAGCAACAATCACATTCTCTACGTACACACCTTCCTTTACATAGATGATAAACCTTGAAGTCATCTTCTTTGGAATGGAATTTATGGCCTCATTTATGGTCCTGAACTCTCCACTACCATCTTTCGCCACTGTTATATTTGGTCTAAGACTCCGCTCCTGGAGTAACCTTCGATACCCATTACGGATCCCTTCCGGTAAATGAGCATCAAAGTCATTTCTAGGATGATCATGGTCAATCATTAATAGTTTGCGAGGACTTGGTGGGGTTTGGACATGATGATTTAAGATGGTCAAAATGTTGGATGATGCAATTGCCAAGCTGTTACTTGTGTACTCAGTGGAGTCGCGCATAGCATATTTCATCTCTTCTGGAACAATTGTGTGGTTTGCAGCCTCCTTTATGCCATCCAAGCATGTTTCTTGATCCGTGATTGCGGTGCTCAGCCAGGTTCTGATGTCGTTGATCGTGGACGTAAAGGACATCGTTTTCTGCCCTTGATACACTTGGAGGGATGTGATACATTCATCAATATGATCAATGGCGTCCTCGATAAGAACTTTACAATCACCTAATGCAGCTTGAACTGCAGGAATATTGGTTATATTACTATAAGCCTCGGAGGATATGAGCTCACTAGGCCGAGAAGATAGCCTTGTTAGCTCATTTACAGCAACTTGCAAGGATAGCTTGAACAACTCTTCCGGGTTTGGGCTGGGATCAGTAATGTTTGAGGAGCTCTTGAGAGCTGCAATGCTAGAATAACAGGACTCAGGATACCGAGTGACATTGCACATGGCAGTAACGGAATCTGCCGGGTAGGTTGGCGTAGGAGTTTGCTTGGATTTGTTGGTACTCTTTGGCACCAGAATTCCTACTAGTGCTCCAATGATGACCGCAACCAAGACAGTGGTGGAAACGGAGATGATGATCAGGCGCTTGCGGGTACTTTTGCGATATGTTTGATCTTTCATCTCATCAACCATGTTGTAGCTCTTGAAGGGGTGGGTTGTATCGTGGCTAGAGCTTTTCTTTTTAACTTTTGTGATATTTACTATATTGCTTATATGAAAGTTTCAACTTGCTCTATGAGGGCT
>JANLJB010002759.1:2391-14142 GCA_026212285.1 Bursera cuneata
AGGAGGTCCATCAGGTTCTCAGGGTTTTCTTCATCACATGTAGTACCCCTAATGGCATCTCTTCCAGGACGTAGTAGTACTGGATCACATGGTGGTGGATATAGAAGAAATGGCGGATTTCTTAGCTGCTGATTGTGGTCCGTCCCAGAGCTTGTTGAAGATGATGAAAAATGTAAACTGGTATAGAACATAGTTCTTCCAGGACTTCGCGTGTCACTGGAAGACTCAAAATTTGCTTTGAACAGGGAAGCAGATAATGACGAGTCCCCAGTTAACGAATATAGGCCCCCTGTTGACTGATCAGCAATAAAACTATGGGCAATGGTGTGCCTACTAAACCTGCTTTGCATTGTCCTTCAGATGATCACCTCTTAGCTATTATTCTACATTAAAACATTAAAAGATGCAAGATGTTATTATATAAACATATAATAAATGACACTGCTATAGAGAGATTAACAAATTTTATAACAAAAACTAAGAGAATATTAAAGTTATGTTTACACTTACAACTTTAAGTTTTTAAATAAAATGACAATCTTAATATTATATCATAGTCATGTTGATCAAAAGGTTTAAACCCTTCTTAATAATTTAATTAAAAAATATAAAATCTGTATTAGTAAAAAATGTCAAAAGCTTATTAGATCTAATGCTAAAGTAATTAAGCCCAAGCTTTAATTTTAGTGAGAGAGACTTTTTTCTTTCAAAGTTGAAAAAGAAGTTAAAAAAACTAATAGCAATAAATAAAATACAACTAAAATTATATATATAATTGTGGTTTCAACGATTATGTATAGTGTTTTAGAAAAAAAAAAAGGGTTCAAGCTTGTCCTTAGATAATTCTTGTAATTCTAAAGAATTCAATAGTGTTTCTTAACATGTTTAGACTTTTTTAACCCACAGATAAATTTTTCTAATCCCCCGGATAAATTTTGAGAAAATACTTAAATCCACACTTATACTAAAATAATATTTACCCCCTAAAAATTTACATTTTTTCTCTAAAAACTATACTTACCCCCTAAAAATCTGGGGGGTAAGTGTTAGTTTAGCATAATTGTGGACTTAAAATTTCCTCAAAATTTATCTAGGGGTCAAAGAAATACCAAAAAAAATTATATACATTTATTAAGAAAATCATGTGATTGCTGCTTAAAGATTAATGAAAATCCAAAGATTTTGTAAACAAATAATCAACCGTAGTGAATACTAGTTGTTTAGATTATAAAATAATATTACGATTGGTGTTCTAAATGTGATATATGCACACATGTGACATCTTTTCAATAGTATTATAAACTTTCTCTAAAATATGAGTTATTGTAATAAATGGTAATTTAGTGTACATATCATCTAATGGTATGAGGCATCATTGGAAATAAGGTTGGAGATTTGCATTAGGGCATGCATTAAACTAGGTGCAAAATCTGTACGTTGCGTGATTATATTTATTTGATATTATTTGTTATTTTTCATTGTTTTATGATTTTATAAATTTTTTAAATAAGTTTTTATTGGAAAAAGATGAAAATCCTATATTTGGATATAGAATCAAAGATTATAGATCAAAAGAAGCAAATGAAATTCTTATAATTTGAAATTGTCTATTCTTTTGGAACAATTCTTTGAAAACAATATTTTTAATTTATCTTCTTCATTTTGCTCTGTCAATAAAATTTTTATTGCTAATCTTCAAATCTAAATTAGTTAAGTTCATGCAACAATAAAAAATCTCAGTTCATGAATAACTTTCAAATTTTAGATAAAAAAACAGCCCTTGAAGAGTCTAATTTTGACCTAATTCAAAAGCTAATAAGTCTTTTTGTTTCAAAACTTGAGAAGATGAGACTTTGATTTGGAATTTTTTTAAGTGAATAGAGAAACTAATTAAAAGAGTTTAAAACATTTAAATATAAAAACTTATAGCATTGACATATACTTGCAACAAAGCATATACACTTCTAATTTGAGAAATTTATTACCGAAACTATTAAATAAATAATAAGCTATATATGAAGTTTGAAATGTACAAAAAAATAAATCAAATATTACATTAAAGACTAAAGAAAACCACCCAATTAAATTCATAACGTGACAATAAAAAATAATAATCTAAGTGAATGGAAAAACTCATTAAAAAAGTTTAAAACATTTAAATATAAAAATCTATAGCATGACGTATAATTGCTACGAAGCATATACACTTCTATTTAAGCATACTAATTATGTCCACGTAGTGGTTTTAGAGCATTTATCATTTTGAATCGAGACTGCGCGTAACCATGAACGTATATGAGAGGCGAGTCTAAGATGTGGGATGATGGAGTGAACCTGGGATTGATCTTGCTTAGTGTGTGAGAATCCATAGAGTACGCTAATGACCCCAGATGGCCTAGCTAGTGTGCAGGATTCAAGTGGTCAGTGGATAGCCTTGTTAGGTACGCAGGGACCCAGTTGGTGTATGGATAGTCTGACTCGTGAGTAGGACCCAAGTAGTATCAAGATTGTCTTGCTTCATGTGCAGGAATCCTAATAGATACTTGAGATATCCCTGGATAGTCCAGCTGTGTGAGCGGGACCCACGAGTGAGAATAGAAATTCATGAATCATCCAGGTGGTAAATGAATGTGAGATTTTGTATGGCTATTTACTTTTCCTCATATTATGCTTTCGATTGAAATGTTATAGTTTTGCGTATGTTGAGATTTCCTACTTGGCCATGTTTACTCACCCCTTCTCCTTCCACAGGTACCAGAGATCAAGGTCAAACCTTAGGCGGGGATATTCCAAAACTCACTTAGAGACTTCCGGGAAGTTAGAATGAAGCATTATATGCATTATGTATTTCCAAACATTATGGAGAATTAGGAATATTTGTATGAAAATTTGTGTTTTATGTATAAACTATGGATAAATGCATGATTATAAATATATTTCATTTCATTTGCATAGTTCACCCCCAAGATTCCTGTATAAGGGATTCCGGGTCGTAACACTTTGGGCATAAATCATCTAACAATTCGTTCTCGATTAAAATTTTTAAATCCTTAAGATTCTCTACCGGGAAGGTGCTCTACCTTTGAATAGTTCAAAAGTTCTCCCAGGATCCATCACTTACAAGTTTATTTCCCTTACAACTCATTCATAATATATTTCTTAAGAAGTTGAGACTATTAAACTTGAAAATGAGATGTGGTCCTAAGTCTCTAGCATGTTATCTTTTATATTTTCGGGTACTGAATTGAACCCCCATTATTAAAGGAAAATAAAAACTCATTTAGCCTTTTCAAAATGTTGGCTAAGTTCTCATTGGAGAGGGGTTAGAGATTGTAAAACAAAAAATACAAAGATACAACATATATAATCACTTTATACCACCTAAGTTAAACACTCTGGGGTGATACAATATTAGTGAATGAGTGATTACCTTGTAATTTATTAAATATTTGTCATTCATATGGTTATATGAATATTATTACTCAAAAGAAAATATATATTATAATAATTTATTTATTAAGAAGTATTTTTGCCATAACTTAAATTTTATTTTCTTTTAAAAGATAACCTAGACTAGCCCTCTCTCTGATCCACTCTTGGCCAAAATATTATGGCTCGTTTGGTTATTTATTTTGATAATTTCCATTTCGAAATAAAAATAGAAGATTTATCATTTTTCAAGAAGGATGAATGATAGATAAAATGTTTGGTTTTGTGTATTTTTTGTTGTCATTTTAAAGTGAATTATAGTAAAAGAAAAAAAAGATAACAAAATATTAAAAATTTTCAAATATTAATATTCATTAACATTTATGAATTTTATAATTTATGTAACTAAATAATAAAAATCAATTGGAGATTAAAGGAAAAATGGAAGTACAAACTGTGTTGTGAGAGAGGTTGACACAAGGGAGAGAACATTAAAAAAAAAATGATACTTATTTTGATAGAGAATGGTGCAGTACAAGTGTACCTTATCAAATTTGGAGGGAGATAAAAGTACTTTACCTTTTTCTTCTCCGCTGCTTCTTCTGTAAACCATTCTATACCCGATACCGATTCATTCAGCAAATTTATACCTTCCGTTTCGTTTTGGTTTCTGAAGAATTTTTCAGCTTATTGTCTTTAATTATGCAAATATGGGAATTTGAATAGTATTTTTGACCGCTTCATTCATTGAAAATGGTGGGTGTTTCCTAGCTCTTTGCCTGGATTGTTTTTGTATACAATTAGAGTTCACGTATTACAAGCACCGACTCTACTTCTTATATGAATTGTATTTGCAGAGTATTCATTTGGGTTTTGTTAATAGCTGGAGTTTGCCTTACTTTACTACACAGGTGAGTTATTGGTTTCTCTTATTTTGATCATTATTTACCAGTTTTGCTTGTTTCAAATCATCAATAACTAGTAAGAAATCACTCAAGGCTTAAGATTTTAATGATTTGATTCTCAATTCTGAGTCAAAGCTTGTAGTTGATTAATAGCTGTAATGTAGATGAAAGCAAGGAGTCTTTGCTTTCTTTTGGGCCAAGTTTTCAATTTATGTGTGTAGTAAAGCCAGTGGCTTAAGCGTTCTCAATCTATTATGGTTGCAACTTCTGTAAATAATTACTTGGGCAACAACGTTTAAATTGAGAGTTCACCATCAGTTTGCTTATGAGGTTTTTGTGTTCAAAAGTATGATGAGTTTCTTGTGTCCCAAAGTTTGTGGGTTTTGGCCGGGATCCTCGAGTTCGCTAAACTGGCTTGAGGGGTTTATAGGTTATAAAGAAATCTAAATTTACTAAGTTGTGGGCCACTGAGGGTAAATGTTATTATACTTGTACATATTGGTTGGTTGTGAATCAGATGAAAGTGAAATATGGGAGGTAGGACGAAGTTTGTCTTTGATAAGAGTCTAGTTTTGTGATTTCAGAATAAGAAGGCTGTTAAGATGACTAACATTTTTTGTGCACAAACTAGGAAATGTCACATTGGTGAGTAGACGGCTGCCTCTCCCTTCCTTTGTGACAATGACACAAGAAGTAAAATGAGATCGTTAAGGCATAGGTCAACATGTATCACAAGAATGTCTACTGATTTTTTTAAACGTCTAACAGGAAAGGAGAATCTTTGAGCCAGAGAAGAAGCATGATAGAAGAAATGGGATAGGAATTCCCAAGTCCAGTACAAAGGATGAAATTTTTGTTCCTGACTCTCAGAATATTGTGCGGCCAGATAGCCTTCCTCCTTTAGTTAGTGCACTGAAAACCTCAGCCAAGGAAAGTGCTGCTAGTTTTCACTTCCCTGGGCATAACAGAGGACGCGCTGCACCATCTTCACTAATTCAGCTCATTGGTTTAAGACCATTTATTCATGATTTACCTGAGCTTCCAGAGCTTGACAACCTCTTTTCTCCAGAAGGACCCATTTTAGAGGCACAAAAGCTAGCTGCCAGTCTGTTTGGAGCTTCAGAGACATGGTTTCTGGTTGGAGGTACCACTTGTGGCATCCAGGCAGCGGTAATGGCAACTTGTTCCCCTGGAGAATGTCTTATTCTGCCTCGAAATTCTCACATTTCCGTCATTTCTGCAATGGTATTGTCAGGTGCAATACCTAAGTACATAATCCCTGATTATAATTGCAATTGGGACATTGCTGGCGGTGTTACTCCATCTCAGGCAAGTCAATACCATGTTATTGTGCTATTTTTCACCTTTTGAAAGTAGTTAACTTTATCAAAATGCTACAAACTTTTTTAAAAATAAATCAGAAAAATCTTGCTAAGGACTTCAGATTCATATTATTTCAGGTAGAGAAAGCAATCAAGGAATTGGAGACAGAAGGCCATAATGCAGCTGCAGTTTTTGTCACTTCCCCTACATATCATGGTATATGCAGTAACTTGCGTGAGATATCTCAGCTGTGTCATAATCATGGGATTCCTTTAATTGTTGATGAGGCTCATGGGGCACATTTAGGATTTCATCCTCAACTGCCTTATTCCGCCCTTCAGCAAGGTGCTGATCTGGCCGTACAATCAACTCACAAAGTTTTATGCTCTCTGACGCAGTCATCTATGTTACACATGTCGGGGAATATAGTAGATAAAGAAAATATATGTAGGTCTCTTCAAACCCTTCAGAGTTCGAGTCCGAGTTATCTGCTTTTAGCATCATTGGATGCTGCTCGAGCCCAACTTAATGAAAACCCCAAAACTGTTTTCAACAACGCAGTTGACTTGGCTATCGAAACAAAAGATCTTATAAAAAGTGTCCCAGGTATTTCAGTGCTTGAATTATCAAGCTTCCCTAACTTTCATGCGATGGATCCATTGCGTCTCACTTTTGGTTTTTGGCAGCTTGGTTTATCTGGTTATGAAGCAGATGAAATTTTATATGAGGATCAGAGAGTCATTTGTGAACTTGTTGGGACACAATCCATTACTTTTGCAATTAACCTTGGAACTTCTAGGAAGGATGTTCAGAAGCTTGTGTCAGGGATACGACATGTATCAGCAACTTCCTTGTCTGCTCAAAAGGTTGAGAAGAGGGCAGAGTGTAGCGGCTTGGTTCCCTTTGCTGATATAAATATCGGTTTGAGTCCAAGAGAAGCATTCTTTGCAAAGAAAAGGAAAGTGAGTATTGGAGATAGCCTTGGCAAGATATGCGGAGAGCTTATATGTCCATACCCACCTGGGATTCCAGTGATGATTCCTGGTGACGTTATTACAGAAAGAGCTCTGGATTACCTGTTGCATGTTAAATGCAATATTGTTGGAGCTTCTGATCCTTCTCTCTCTTCTATAGTCATCTGCAACGTGTAGTCAATTGCATGTGAAACATGCACTGTGACTGCAACTTAATTCAGCTTGCTTGACCTAGTGTCAATAACTAGAAATTAAAGAGATAGCAAGCATTGTGGACTCAGTGTGCCAGGGGAGGCAAGGCAGTTTGTTAACAACTAATATCTTAGATGATAAACATTGTAATTTCTGCTTATAATTTTTTTTTTTAACTATAATTGACAAGGACTGAAAATTTCTGTTGGCATATAATTCAGATATATTATGTTTCAAAATTCTTCCATATAATTCAGCTGTAGTATGTTTATATGAAGATTAATTGCGTAGCTCTCTAGAGTTAAGAGGCTTAATCCATTTCAGACAATATTTTCTTCATCTTATTTGATTGTTGTACATGATGCGCAATTTAACTTCAGACTGCCTGCAGAATTATGCAATCGAAAGACTAAGAGGCCATTTGTTTTTCATAATTTAACTTCTCAACTTTCAATATTTGACTAGTAAGTCTATAATAAGTGTAAACCTAAGTGTATTAATCTACTTGTATGTAAAGAAAAATCAATCACCAAGAGCATACAAATAAGAGGACATAAATAGTAAAAGTATACACGAGAATTATTATTATTATTTTTTTGTTTGTGGTTCCGCTTCTTACTTATGTCCATTAGATCTAGTTTAAAACTCCTTTTCAATATCAAAATATTTTAAGTTACAAACTTTTAGGACTCAACACTTGTTCACAGACTCCCTCTAAAAGCATTTTGCTTAAAGCTGTGGCTAAACATTTACAATAGTTCTTTTATAAGTTTTAAACCTAGTTCACTCTCCCAATAAGCTTCCAAAAAAAAGAATAAACGATTGGCTATTGTTGAAAATAACAAATAACAACAAGAGGAAGAAACTTTTAGTTGTCGATACCGGATCTTAATGCCTTGTTCAGCCACAAGGACGACACCTTGCACGAATGAGCTTGTACAATAATTTCATGTCATTAGTAAATTTGAACCATTCGATTCATTCAACGTAAACTAGTTTATATAGACCTGCCAATGTTACCAGATAAGTCAAACTAGTAAACCCAATCTTGTTTACAATTTATCTCTTTCTTTGCTATTATCAATTCGCCTTGACAACCCCTTTTATCTCTTCAACCTGCCGAAATCAAAACCAATTAAATCATCTAACAATGTCCTTACGCTCGGCCAGTCAACAAGTTGAGAGATAAAGCTCCAACAATAACGGAAATTAATGTAATATAATCGTACACAAGTTAAAGCTGAAACTAGCAAAGATAACGAGCTAAATAAATTAGAAGGATGAGATGCAAGAGCCTTGAAATGTGCTCGGCCATACACATTTGCTTGAAATTCAGCCATATCAATATCTACTTGAAACCATTATCTTAAGCAAAGCTAGATAAGTCAAGTTTATTAAAATCAGTTTAGCAAAGCTAGATAAGTCAAGCAATAGATAATAATGAGAGAGATTACAACATTATAATTCAAATTATCTAATTCGTTTCATTTAACCTGTTTATCAAGAATCTTATCTTTTGACCGAAGTGAGATTCTAAACTCTCTTTATGGATTTTAGGTGTTAACGTAAGGTAGGTTAGGCTCAAATACAGTTAGAAAAAAATTGTGCCGTTACACAATATGATGGGTCATTTTGGAGTTTAATTATGAGTAGGATCCACTTCGTGTTAGTGGAATATTTAGGTAGATTGAATTCTCTTCCGTGGGAATATCAAAATTGTACATTCATATATTCAAAATGATGAATGGATTAATGAGAAATTTTTTCTTAATATGCATCCATAAAACCAATTAAAGTCATAAACGTTTTTGGGTTTTGTTACTAGATTAATAGTTCATAATGGTTTTGGTATTATGGCTAGACTTTGTAACTGATAGACACAAAATTATACATTTTTATTCTCCTTCTATTTAGTCTATTTGAGCATGTTTTAGGTCATTTGAGATTCATTTGAGTTTATTTTATGTCAAAGGCATTTTAGGGAAGTTTTAGAAAATATTATATAATTTGGAATGGTTATCAGTATTTTAATGTTAGATCTATTGGGATTTTTGCAGGTTTTGGATGAGGAAAGAGTGCCTAGAAAATAAAGTGGTCTTTAGTAAATTTGTCGAGGATATCTCAAACTTTTCAAGAAGATCTGGTTCATCAAAATCAGAGTTCGTTTGGGCATCCAAAGGTTGTTGCAAATTCAAGGCAGGCTGGAAAGCTTGTCAAACCCAATCTCTGGAGTGTTAAGTAGGTATATCTAGAGCTTCAGTAGTCAAAATAAGGTGATTCAAAAGCCTAAAGTCATCTAACACCCTGAGCTACAATTCTTATGAAGGGTCCAAATTCCAGAAAGGTCTTTTTCCTATCCAAAACAAAGCAACAATGAATCAATTTGAGTTTCTACCCATCCCTCAGTATTTTGAGCATGACTTTGTTGTTTGATATCAAAATAAGGAGATTCAGGTGATGTTGGAAAGGTAAGAGAATTATCTACAATTTCATGTTGATGAAGTTTTCAATTTCTGAACAAAAAATTCTCAGGCAGAGAGTTACCAATGTAGTCGTTGATTCCAATGCTGCAGCGGAAATCAAATTAGTAACTTACCGCTGTAACAGAAATTTGCAAACTGGAACCAAAAAAAAAAAGAGGGAAAAGACAACATTGCGCTTCAACTTAACTCATTTTGGGACTATAAGCTTCATGTTTTTCACATAAAAAGGGGAGACGACTCAGAGAGGAGGGGGGGAGATGCAAAATAAGAAGATTCAAGAGATCATCTCATGACTTCTCTATAAGATTACTTCTTTCCTCTGAAGTTTAGCATGTTTTCTATGTTTAGTATCTTATTAATTTTAGTTCTTGTTATGGATTGCTAGATTTCTTGTGATGGATAGATGCTTTAAATAGCTAGACAATGATTCAATAAAATTATACTTTATATCCCATTTTATTTATGTTTGATTTCAAAAGGATGAATATGATTTACCATTTTCATGTGAATTGCTTGTTTATTTAACTAGATGTGCAACTAGGATTTAGATTTGTCAATTCATTGTTAATATAGGGTTTTTAATACCTGATCGTTAGGAATTCTGGATATTAGTAACAATTTGCAGTTATAACTGTAAAGTGAATCATAATCTTAGGTTAAAGGTTCATGTATTTTGGATTTTGCCTGGTTCGGTTATACCTTCTGTGTTTAATACATTTATTGGATTAAATTTAGTAAGCATTCTTCTAAATTGTTCAATAGATAGGGTTAATTAATAAACATACCTTTAATTAACTAAGAAGGATAGGTAGATGCTTTCAAATAAAAGTGAATGCATCAAGCTGAAGTCCTTATTAAAGGAATTAATTCCTTCTTCACATAAATTGAAATGGGGTATTTAAATTAATTAAGTTGATGAGTCTAGTTGTTAGAATAATCTTTCAATCATTATCGCCATTGGTTGTTGTTTTAGTTGATTAAATATCTTTCTTTTAGTTTAATTTTATTGATTATAATTCCCCTTAAGATTTATTCCAAAAAGATTAGATTTTAGAGATTAAAGCTTAAGTGTTTATTTCCAAAAAAATCATAAACCAGTCCTCGTGGGTTCGACCCTTGCTTTCACTATATCACGAGATAAAAATTGAAAGTAAGAAATTAGTTTTGGTTGATCAGTTTAGTTGATAAGTACTTAAAAGTGTACATTTATTATGAGTTTAAATATTATTTTTACACTTTAAGTGCTATTAATTTAATTATTTACTTTGACTTATGCTTAAAAGAATTATTGTTGTAAATTTTCATTTTTGGTTAATGCAGGCCAAGTAAAATGAGCATAACTTTCAATCCCGAAGCCCATTTGGTTTGAATCTTATACCTGTAAAAAGTTAACAGATTTCTTAACAAACTTTAAAAACAACTCAAAGCCCAAATCCAATTTTTAATAGGTTGAAATTGGGTTACAATATAACCCAGAATTTGAGACATCCAACCTGACCTTGGTTGACTTATGGGGCCATGGATACATCACCAGAACTCCAAATGACATGATTCAAGATGATCTGGAAAGCTAAGCTAATTATCTAAAACTTATATGTTGGACACTTTCTCAAATTATGAGTGCAAGTTGATCAAAACGATGTTACAAATTGATTGAATGGCAGGTGGCCAAAAATGAATTACAGCCTAACATATCTAGACATCTGGGACCATATCTTAATGAATGCAACTCCAAATGAATTGATTCTTGTGGGTTTGGAGAGTTTATTAACTTATCTACAAGTTTTCTCTTTGATAATTAATCAAATTCGGTGGTTAAGAAACTCCAAAATACCTTATAATTTGATGGAGTGATTGGTGTGTGAGAATTGATATAGCTGCTGTATTTTGGCAATTGCTCTATAAATAAATATCCACATGGCACCATTCAAGCGGCTATGAAAAGATAATTCAATTCTCTACATCTTCCATGTTGGACACTTTGATATATTCAGTGTGCAAGTTGTTCCAAAAGTAGTTACAAGTGATAAGAGTGGTTGGGTGACAATAAATGAATTTTTATGGAAATTCTTTGAATGCCCTCTCCCATTTGTCTATAAAAGGAGACCATTGGTTCATTGCAAAGGTACAATTTATTTCTAAAGAGTTTTTCCTCTTTTCTTGTGTATTTTCTAGTTGTAATATGTCTTTCTAAATTTTTAACTAAGGCTATGAGTGAAACACTCATTTATTTGTAATTTTGTTCTTGATCTTACTTTTGTTCTTCAATGTATTTCCTTTCAATCCTTTGAATAAATATTTTCTTGAAAGTTGTTTTGGTCAAAAGCCTTGATTCAAAGTAGACATGTTGGCACTTTGAATGCTTGGAAAATTTCTTTTACAAATCAAGTACATGTTTCTCGAAATGTTGTTGTCAATCCGTTGAAAGGTAATTCTTTTATTTCA
>JANLJB010002763.1:0-11299 GCA_026212285.1 Bursera cuneata
CTGGAATTTCAAGGTTCATCGCCAGCGCGTCCAACATCTCATGATCTCCATGCCGTGCTGCAGGATTAAGTATCTTGCTCATGTTATTATGAGAAATATCTATCACATCCGGGTTTGCTCCTTTGATTAATGTTTTCACCACTTCCAGACGGACAGGCTTCAGTACTGCCTCATCAAATACTGTGTTTCCTTGACTATTCTTCTTGCCCAAAATCTCTTGAATTTGATTTTGACCTCTCGCAAATGTAAGAAGAAGTTCCACTGCTTTAGGACTCCCACGTCGGACAGCAACATGAAGTGGAGTTTCACCGTCGGCATTATCTTTCAGTAGTAGTGATGGACGTATTTCAAGAATTTTTCCCACGAACTGGGTTGATGGTATCCATGATGATTTGATGTGCATGTGCAAGACTGAATCGTTTGACTGTGATCCTAAAAGAAGTCATGCATCATATATATTTTGTCTCAGCCCTTTATCTAAGAAAGTCATTATAAAATTAAAATTTCCAAAATAAATTAGTAATTTTGAACTTTAATCAAAATCTTGTCTCGTTCGTAGGATATCTACTATCTTTGCGAAACATTTATAGGTATTTTAAAGTTAATTTTGCCCTCGTTAATATAAATTTTTACAATAATATTTAAATCATAAAATTGAGTAATTCGCAAATTTATTTGAAATATCTTACTATATAAGACATTTCAACACTATAAAACGAAAAATTAATTACTTTATTAGATTAATTTATTTGAAAAAGCATTACAAGTAATCCTGGTTAGAAATTACCACTAAAATCTACTATTTTTCAAACTTAATATGAAAGCTTGTAACTTTATGATAAACATAATATGCCTAGCTATAGTTCAATCCGGGCCTTCATGAGCAGAATGCAAAGTCATCATTCAAGTCGTCAGATAAACTTTTACTCTTGACGATATAAATAATGTTGCAAATATTCTCATCTCAAGAAGATAAGTTGAATTATATACGTACCTGGACTATCATACTTCCTTATTTCATCAAGCAAAACCGTTTTTCCGTTTGTGCCTTTAGAAATTGCATCCAGTATCTCGTGATCTCCACTCTTGGCCGCAAGATGAAGTATTTTGCCAATGTTATTAGCAAAATCAAAAAAATCAGGATATGCTTCTTGGCTTAATACTTTCAGCACTTGAATTTTTTCATATTCCACTGCCAAATCAAATGCTGTCTTTCCACCACTATTCTTCATCTTCAGCATCTCTAGATCTTGAGATTTATCATCTCTTGCACATTCAAGAAGAAATCTTGCTATATCAGATTTATCGTACTTGGCCGCAAAGTGAAGTGGAGTATCACCTTCGGCATTAACTTTTACTAGTGGTGATGGACATATGTCAAGTATTTTTTTCACAAACTTCGTTGATGGCCTTCCTGAAGATTTGATATGGATATGCAAGATTGCATCCTTTAACCGCGTCCCTAAAATCAAAGTCCATACATCATATTTGTTATTAACACTTAAAAAAAAGGTTGAAAATCATTATAAGATTTTTAATGTTTTTCAAAAGCACTAGACGTAAGTGTTTACTCTTTCACAAAGATGGGTGTTCATCATTGATTGTAACTTTATATACAAATTAACAATTAATGGCATAGTCCAACAGTAACATTATCATATTTGAATTTGTTATTCTTTAATGGCGCAGTCTAATTGTTGTACTTGTCATTCTAACTTAAATCGTGAATGAGTAATTCGATATTTTCAACTTAAGCGTACTACAAATATGCTTTTAATCTCATCTCTAGAGGATAAATTTAATTAATTAATTACCTGGATTATCATACTTGCTTAGTTTCTCCAGCAAAGCCGTCTTTCCTTTGGGGTCTTCTGTAACTGTATCAAGTATCTCGGTGTCTCCATTCTCTGCCGCAAGTTTAAGTACTTTTCCAATGATATTAGAATAATCAAAGAAATCAGAGTCTGCTTCTTTGATTAATATTTTCACCACTCCAATCTTTTTATATTCCATTGCCACATCCAATGCTGTCTTTCCATCACCGTTTTTCAACTTCAACACCTTTGTGATAGCACAACTACCTTGATCTGGAGGTTGATCTCTTGCACTTTCAAGAACAACTTCCACTATATCAGATTCACCCAATCGGGCGGCAGCGTGAAGTGGAGTATTACCTTCGTCATCAGCTTGTAGTAGTAGTGGTGGACATATCTTAAGTATTTTTTCGACGAACGCAATTGATGGAGTCCCTGATTTGATGTTCACATGTAAGATTGTTTCCTTGGACTTACTAACTATCTTCTGAAGATCTCGCCCTTTCTCCGTAAAGGGATTACTATGGCCCTCCGCAGCATCGCTGAAATAAGAATCCATTAGCTTGGGTTCTGTTTCAGTGGGGGAAATGTGAGAGTTAAGACTCTGTGCATGTTTAGACGGCCGCGTTCTACAGATATATTTATACACAGAAGAGGCAGAAAAGTCAACCTATTGCTTCATAATATATTAGTCGCTAACAACTAATATGTTTTAGCAACAGTCAGGATATTCACGAGGAGAATTATATATTTACACTAGCAGCTGGACCAATTAATTTTTGACATCTCTTATAGTTTAGGAGAGTAACAGTTTGTCATCGACAATTTCAAAAAGTGATTTATAACTAATATGCGGTTAATTTAAACCATAAAAATAAATAAATTTTTTTAAAGAAAATGACATAACAACCACTTTATGTTTTAATATTTTTAATATTTTTGTTTACAAAAATAAAAATAAGAAATAATATAACCTAAAAATTTATAATCTCTACAAAAAATAATAAATTAAAAATTACATTAGTTACACAAAGTTAATATATTTAATATTAAATTTTGTTTGTGTACATTATTTTGCGGTCTTTAATTAAATTTGCACATGCAAGGCAGAATCCTCGTTCTGATCATTTACTTTCTGCTCAAGAATTCGCCTTTTTTTCTTGAAGGGTTTAATGTTGCCGTTAACCGCGGCAGTGTACAAATTGGGGTCCATTGGCTTGGTTTCTGTTTAGAAGACAAGTCAAGCTTCAATCTTGATCATAGACATCTTAGAAAAGTAACAGGTAAACTTTATTATTGCCTCTCCACATTTGAAAGAAAGAAACAGCATAATTGACTAGCGAGGGCTGAGGAGAGGATAAAGAACTCCATTATTGAACTTCTTGTATCTTACATTCTCTCCTGATAGGCACGTAACTGATTTCTTTTTCTTTTTCTTTTGTCTTTTTCTTTTTATTTTTATTTTTTATAATTTTTTTCTTTTTCTTTATGGTTAATTTTAAATTATTAATTAATATTTTTTTTATATATTTGTATTTTGTCTATTGCCTTGTTCACATTGGAAGAAGGATCCGAGGATGATGAATGGTGTGAGAAGACAAGCCAACTCCAAGGTAGAATGAATTCGTTCTTTTAAATGAAGTCCACCAGTAGATTAATATTACCAAATTTAATTAATGTTCTGATACTTTTTATCCTAGAGTCTTATGTTGTTTTTTTTTTTTAAATATTGTTTAGAGTTTTCATTTTTTGGTACATGAGAACAATAAACTAATTTTTATTTTAAAATTTTGAAGTATATTTGCTTTTTATTTAAAAACTTATTGTATTATAATATAATGTAAAGAAGATATCATCACTTTGATCAGCTCTAAAGTGATTACTCAAAAATCTATTCTAACATACCAATAAGTGAATGTTTGTTAAATGGTTCAAATTAAATGTTACCGACCATTATGATGACAACATAAAGTAAGATTCCCTTGGCATAGGTAAGATATATATATAATATATAAAAATATAATAGAAAGATAGGAGAAGAGACAATCTGTCAAAATGTCGGTGAGCGAGAGAGAGAGGAGGACAATTACCAAAATGTCGATGTCAAAAATGTCAAAATGTCGGTGCCCTGAGCTGAGAGTGATTGCGATGAAGATGAAGCAGAAAGATATTAAATTAAATTAATCAAACATATTTATTATTTTATAAATTTAATATGTTATTTATTATTAATATTTATATTAAATAAATATATCAACAGTAAATAAAAATATTTTGAATTTATCAAACTAAAATTATTTTTAAAATTAAATGACAACAGTATAAACATTGTTGTGAAGAGAGATCTTGAACACCGATAGATGAAAAACAAATATTTTTATTTATCATTCATTATTCTCTCAATTTTTTTATATTAAATTCATATAATTATAAGTTTTATTTTATCAAATTACTTATTTTAAAAAAAATTACGGGACTATACAGAAATCTTTTTTTAAGAAAAAAGAATTTTTTTTTTTTCAAAAACTTATTAACCAATGGGATATATTAACCACCAATTCCCAAGTGTCTCTTTTTCTTTCTTTAGGAAAATGCGGGTGAAAGAGAGATGAGCAGATACCAGTCACTTGGATTATTTTTGATTAAAAAGGGGCATTAAATTACAAAACCATTTCATTATTTTACATTGTTTACAACTTGATTCGAGGCGTTAGAGAAACACTGTCGTTTGTCGACACCATTTTAAGGTTCCATGAACAATACTAGACACACAAGCTTTGAATGTAAACTTATATACAAGCTGATATGGATATATTAAAACATCAAATAATAAATTATAATAAAGCACTAGTATGTGTACAATAATGATGTGCAATGATAAGTAGTGAGGAGAGGATCATTTAGCATTCAGTACCAGGTTCTCAAGCAGTTGACTACGTATACAAGAATTTTACATAAGATATGTTGCCTTGCATTTCCTTTATTCTTTTAGCTCTATTTCTCATATATAATGATCGATCATTTGGAAAATATAACAAGTATTTATGCAATCTTCAAATCTTTATTATTTACACTTCTTTAAGCTAGAATTTTAATCACATAACACAACAAAAGCTCAACAAATCCATGTAATGTATATGAGGTAATTGGAAGGAAAAATACTTGGTAAACTTGATATATCACACCACTATGTAAATGTGGTACTCTTAACCATTTATATTGTGCCATATATTCAATAACATTTTTTTAAGTTTTTTTTTTTTTAAGAAATAATTAAACCAAAGAGGTTGTGTTAAAAACTAGTATTTATAATTTTTTTTTATTGTCTCGTGAACTCGTTGGCCTACAAGGGTTCTTACTGGTCAATTATTTATTGCCCATTGGCTCATTACCGGACAGATTATCGTCAATCAATTGGGTACGGAATAAATAAAAAATTAGTGTTTGGTTACTTTCTAGAATACTCCCCTAAATTTTGTTATTTTCGTAATGAACACAATTTTTTTATTTTAATTTCCTTATTTTTCTCTATCAATTTGTTTAATTTTCTTAACCTTTGATGATAATATGTCATAATCCAATTAGATATTATGTACCTAATCGAAACTTTTATTATGTCATAATCTAATTAGATATTACAATAAATGAGATTCAGGATGACTTTTAATTTAATATTTTCATACTACAAGGAGAAACCTAAAGATGGCTTAAGATAAAAAACAAATCAATAAAATCCTGTAACTCAATATTTATAAAAATTTAAAAAACTAACATTAATATGAAAAAATAAGATAAATCCCTCGTTACTGTTTCAGTTTTATTTTTTATCTTTTTTTAGTTGATCTAATCTTCTATCAGTACTATATATTTTAATAAATTCTTTTGTATTACAATTTTTTTTAAGAAGCTGGTGCAACTTTGGGGCGAGCGCAAATTAAACTTGCAGCAGACAAACTCTTAATTTTAGCAGTAGTTTAGTTATGTACAGCTGTCAAACTGACGCAGGTAATATGACGTATCCAATATCAATTGACTCATTTAATGTAATGCATTAAATGACGTGAGGAGAGTAGCAACTGGTAAATAATATAGAAGGTATATTCGACTAAGATTTTTTAAAAATTTTTATAATTGAAGTATTTTTATAGATTTATAGATTTTTGATAAATTTTATAAATTTTTTATGATTATGAAAAATTTTTATAGATTTTTATTTTAATGATGTTTATAGATATTTATAGACTTTTATTGAGAGATTAATAAATATTTATAGACTTTTATAGATATTGAAAAACTTTTTTAACAAGAGATTGATAAACTTTCATGAACTTCAAACAATATAATATACATTTCACAAATAAATATATAAATCTATAAATAATCATAATTACATAACTAGATAACTGAAATACCAATTTAAAAAAAAAATATTTCAATATTTATTAACGTATTTGATAACAATTAATCTATACTATTCATTATTATTAATATGTTCAAAGTCATTCTATATATCAACAGCTATAGTAGCACTTTATTCGTTGGCATTCTCTATTTGCTATTCTTGATTCTCAAAAATTGGATCAAAATCGTCTTCTTGCGTATATAGTATTGATGTAGGTGATAAAGCTGCATTATCTTCTTTAATTGAAAATTTATCTGAACGATATTTCCAAGCTTAGGAAAGGTAAAAAATCCTTAATGTATTACGTATAATTTATTAAAAAAATAAAAATTATTAATATGTCCATATTAGATGATATAAATTACATTTTATCGGATATTTGATATTTTAAACTTTTTACTTATCATTCTTCTATTAACTATGATTTTTTTTTTGTTTTGAATCTTTAAATATAATATAATCTTGTGATTCATAATATTTAAAACGTTATAAAGTGATAAAGAAAACCTCAACTTCACTAAAAAATGATTATAGGACATAGTTATATTTATAAATAATTTGTATCATATAAAACCAAATGAATGATTTCTCTAAATGTCATAGGTGTCTCTTTATTATTTTTCATAATTATTATATTAGTTTTTAAGATTTGGAGTGGACTAATTTTAATTTTTTTAAAATAATTCATATAATATTATTTATTTGTTTTTTTACAAAAACAAAAAAAAAATTAAAAACGGTTAGGAGGAAACAGTCCATCTGAGGCCCCTCTTGTATCTACCTGGAGGTGGACCAAAGAAAGTTAATATATATTAGAAAACATAAATTAAACATTATCAATGGATTTCCCTTTAAATTTTTTTATTCATCTTCTTTCCTAATACGAAATAATTGTTTACTATGTTTTAATGTTTGATTATAATTTAATTTTATGATCAATAAAAACTCAATTTCACGAAAAAAATTAATTTATAAAAATATATTTGTATAGAGGCTGTGTCCTTATCAAGTTTAAACAACGAATAATGGTTGTTAAATGGTGCATCACATTTGGATCTGCAATATGAAACAAAAAGGTTGAAAGAGATAATTGATCAAGACAAACAGTTTGTGTAAAACTGTTTAATAGTATAGCGGTGACAGTTGTGAAAAAAATACCAATATGCTAAAAAACTCCAAGAACTAGATAGCTTAATTATGCAGTTATTTCTAGTGGATATACTAGAGATGGCAAAGTTTTTCGACTGGGAATGGAAGAAGTGGAGAGAGTTGACAAAGAAAATAATGGGAAATTAAGAGAAATAAATGAAACTTTAAAGCCTTTCAAAGTCATAGCAAATAGTAAGAGGGAAATTATGAAGTTCATTATTTATATCTTCCATTAAAAAGACTACAGAAGTCTTTATATAAAAAAATCTATAAAAGTCATTAACTTTTTGAATACCTCAAGACTTTTACAGACTTTTTAAAAGTCTTTAAAAGTTTATATTGAATACCTCATAACTTTTATAAAGTATTAAAAAATCTACAAAAGTCTTAATAATTGAATATACCTAAAYTTTTTAATTTTATAAAAATCTTTAAAAATTATTAAAAATCATAATTAAATACATCCCCTGGATATCTCACCAAACTAAACTTCCCAACACTTTCCCGGAAGGAAAAATTTAACTTAATTAATCAGAACGACTTATGCCTTCCATTTTGCTTTTCTTTTAATGAATTTATGTTAAGTCCTCAACCGACAAAACTCTCTGATCTTGCTTTACTTTATTGACTTGATAATACATATAAAACAAAGAAATTAATATTTTAAAGAAGTATGTGTATAAAGTTGACAAGTCAAACTCATCTCTTTTTTTTTTTTTTAATACTTATCTTTTTGTTGGAAACTTGGAAGTGGGTAGAAACAAAGACATTAATACTCATCTCTTTTTGTTGCTTTTCTTTTCACCTGTGTCATAATTTTTTCACCTTAAAACAATTTTGTCCTCGAAATTCACATGTTGGACTAAAACAGATAAGAATACTGAATTCTTGTTTGATACTTACGTTCCTACGTGGCTTCTTCTATCTCATGATTCTCATTTAATGATTTTTGTGTGGAACAAATCCCGGACTCTAGACGTTTAGCAGACTCGAGATGACAACGTTGACCCACCTACAAGACATTACTTATTACTAATAAAGTAAGGACTCACCTATTGTAACCGATGATGAAAATTTAAGATGGCAATTGTGGATCATTATTGATGAGGTTAGGTCTAATAGGTGGGACGTATCTAATGATGCATCTAATATCAGCGTAATCATATCGTGTGACGTATCTAATGACGTGAGTAGTAAATAGATGGCAAAGAATTTGAGTACAATCATCTTTTGATCTGTATTGTGATTAAGAGAAAGAGCTGATACATGATACATATGATACATGATTAAGAGAAAAAAAATTAATAAACATTAAAGTATAAATTAATTGATTAGAAAACTCAATATTATGAGTAATACAATATTTGACACTTAATTGGCAAATTAATTGATTGTAAGATTTTTTAATTTTTTGTATTTGCTTAATTTATTTTCACTAAGATTAATTCAGATATTAAGTATAAAATTAATTAAATATTTTAAAATTTAAGAGTTGATTTATTGAATTTATAGGTGTCATACAGAAAAACTTTTGTGCAAATAACTTCACTTAAAACAACAACAAAAACCTGCCAATTAAGATTGCAAGCTCATCTGGACAGAGAAATCAAATTAGAAGATGAAATCTATGGTTCCCAAATCTCGACACACTAAATATGTAAGCATAACATACTTCAAATTTTCCAAGGTTTAATATTTCTCAAACTCGAAGACACAAATAAAAAGAAGTCTAAATTGTCTCAATCTTAACATTTTTTTTTTTTTAATTAATAAGAGATGGAAAAATTGTACCAATTATGTGAGGGAAATGTGCATAATAATAAGAGAAAATTACTGTAATATATTTGAAGAAGGTTGTAGATAATCCGCGGAGCGTTTACGGTGGAAGGCAGTTCGGTAGATTGATGTGAAGGGTTCTAACGACATACAAAACGATGCAACAATCCTAAGGATTTGCTTTAAATAATTTTAATTTATTAATTAATTTTTATATTGGTATTTTGTCTATTGCCTTGTTCACATTTGGAAAAAGGATTAGAGGATGATGAATGGTGAAGACAAGCCAAGTCCATTTTAGAATGAATTCATTCCGATATTCTTTATTTGGAGGGAAGTGCCAATATTACCAAATTCAATTAATTTTTTTTTTTATAGTTTCTAATTAATCAATAGGTTAATTATAATCTAAGGTTCATTATGTTTATTTATATAGTTGTATTTTTTAATAAATTATTTTGTATTATAAAATTTCTAAAATTTTTTTTAAATACTAAAATATATAAGTACTCTTTTTGATAAAAAATCTTGGCTTGCAGTAAATATGTTGGTCTATAAGTTTTGTATTTTTTGGTTCAAAAAAAATATTTAACTGAAGATATGTGATAAATATTAAATTTTGAAAACGACAGTGATTTATACTAAATTTAAAATGCATTCTAAATGGTAATTCTAATAAAATATGTTTTTGGAATAAGAGGGGTAAATTGGTATGCAGTCTGACTACAAAAGACAACCCTACAGTAATTCTAAGAAAATTATAAAAATATATTCAATTTAAAGGATTGGAGTAAATGCTAATCATATAAACTTTATCTTAAACTAGTATGTCATAAGATAATTGGATGGTGAATATAGAAAAATTCAATTTATTTGATAAGTGAAGATATTTGAATAAATAAATAAAACCATGTCAGTTTACATACAAGAGTTTGTATATAAAATTTATAAATATAACATTACTTTTATGAAGTATATAATAAAAGTAACTTTTGTTAAGATAACGAAAGGTATTTTCCTCCAAAATTGGATTTTGGTTGAAGAATCATTCTGCAATACACGGGTAGATTTCATATTCTTGTGGTAATATCTACTTTGACTATAGGGCTATAATCAAAGGATACAATTTCACTGATACCAAAATATTTAACAATTAAAGTTCAATTGTAAATACTAAAGTTAATTTTTCTTCAGCCCAGAGATCAATTAATAAGCATTCAGTGTATCCAAACAATCATTCAAAGAAATAAAATAAGAAAATTATCCAAACTTGTATAATACTACGTCACCCTGTTGAATGATATCTCAATACACACTTTTTCAAAGGAATATCATCAAATATTAGTATTTAATGTGACTAAAATAATGTCTTATATTCCTTTGGGTTGGGGTGCATGAGTATTTTGAATCTTTGATGAGAAGGAGACGGCGAGAAGGAGAGAGGAAACATAAAAAATCTATTCGTTTATTATGATAATAGAAAGACTAAAATGCCCTTACTTTTAATTGTAAGATAACTTCCTAAAAAACACTAAGGTTTTTAAGTCACTTTATCATGAAACGTCAAATCTAAAGAGTGCAGATATTATTTAAATTATTTGTGTCAGAGAAAAAGGATTAAAGTTAAAATTGATTAATGATTTTTTTTCTTATCCAATCCTTTTTTTCTCTTCAATTAATATATATGTAATAAATGGATACATGATGATGTGCTTAAAATCATTTTTTTTTTTAAAAGAATATCACTTTATTTAAATACATATTAATAGTTTAAAGGCTAAACAGTTATGTTGMAGGTTTAGTTATAATCCCCACACAGCCCTTTTGCTACTTTTAAGTTGACTCCACGTTAAATTTATTAAGAAATTAAAATTTTAGCTAAAATAAATGAATAATTTTAAAAAATTCTCCTCACCTGAAAACGTGTACCACGAATAATACAAAGTTCAAGAAGGAACTGTTTTCCTCAATTATTGAAAAAAAAAAAAGTGATTGAAGGTAGAAGACTAAAGCAACTAAGGGTAAAATGACTTTTGACATTTGTGGCAGACAATGAGGACCCAAGCATGCAGAATTACATATGATCAAAAGCGATCGCGAGCTAGTGGGTGCATTGTATAAATAATTGCTAACTATCATCAATCAAATAATTAAACCA
>JANLJB010002767.1:0-14135 GCA_026212285.1 Bursera cuneata
ATATATATATATATATATATATATTTATAATTGAATGAATGCTAAGTGCTTTTAAATCATGAATGACGTACATTTACATTCAATTGTTTTGTTTTGTTCTTAATTCTACTGTATAATATTTCTTTTTAGTGAGGAATGACAACATTTGTTTCTTTTCCAAGCTAAAAGCATTACTTTAAGGTAATAAAAGCATTAATATTAGTTAAATTAAGAAACGCAATTTTTTCCCCTTAAGCTAGCTAAGCTATTTCTTGTATATGGTAACCGCAGGTGGCCGTGGGCGGGTTTCATTATTATTAAATGTTTTTCTTTTGTTGATTTAATTAGATAATATGGAATTATTGTAAATGGATCTAAAATTAGAGATTTATGTAAGTATTACACACATATATTTACAGACATGTATTTATGTATGTATGTACAGATGGGTAATGGGTTGATTATTAATGAAGAAGTAAGGAAGTTTAACAGAAAAACACTGATATATATATATATATATATTATGATCACGATCTTAACAGAAAAATACTGAGTTCCTGCCCGGAACTTCCAACAGGGTTAATCATGTGAAAGGACTCTGAGTCGACGGATCCAATGACTCGTTCGAAACTGGCGCGTAGATACATAAGGTCTCCTTCCTCAGACTTTGGAGCAACTGGCAAAACCCCAGCACCAACAGACACGGTTTGCATCAGCTTCAGCACCGCCACATCGTTCACCGTCATCTGCCTCCTTATGGCGAACCCGACCTTCCTCCCGTTGCAGTACATGGACCATACAGGCACGTTAAACAAGGAGCAAGAGCTGGACCTCTCCTTTAGTCGGTCACACTCGAGCGCGATTCGAAGCAAACCGTACTGCATCTCTCTAGCAAGGTAAGCAGTGGGGACAGCGAACTCCAGCAGCAGAAGAGGAGAGCTTCGAGTGTCGTCTTGCAGACAAAAGCTGACCCGACCTTTCCTGTAACCGAAAAAGGTACCTGTAATGGTGGAACCGGAACCGTGAGTGGATTCGGTATCGCTGGAGGGAGCATCAGAAGGTTGGAAACCACAACAAGGGACCATGCACTCCACCAAGGAGCGAAACGAACGGCGGAACCTCACTTCTCTTCCACACTCTACAGAAGTGGCAGTGTCGATAATATGGAGAGGACCTCTTTGGCTGCCCAGGTCTATGATCATCCTCATTGTAGTTTTGTAAATGTATTATATAAAATAAAATGATCTAATCGACTAGGCTGAAGGAGATGAGAGAAAGAGTAGTGATTAATTTAACTAGGAAAAGAAGGGAGTCTTAAAGCCTTTAAATAAGCAAAGGAATTGAGAGTGGGCCGAGGAATCGTGGGCAATAATTCTGCCCACGAGGGTGTGGGGGGTCCATTCTTTGGATGGACTTGTAGGAGTGGTGCCGCGTGATTGCCAAACCTTTCTCTCTTGCTCCCACCTCCGGCCCCTCTTAGATTGTGAAAGAATACCAATTCATATTCATCACACCAAACCACTTGCTTTTCATATGTGTAATCTTGCATTACCATTACCATGTCCATCTTATATATATATATATATAGCTATCATGCACAAACATAACAAGAGCGGAGGTCAACTGTTGTCAGTTAAATTTCATAGAGAGACAGACAAAGAGAGCGAGAGAAGATTTCAAATAAAGTGTGTGGGCTACACGCTACAGTGGATGTAACAGAAATTAGGATGGCATGCATGAGCGTGAGCGATGAGCATTGAGCATTGAGCACGAGCACAAGCATGAGCATGAGCATGCACGAGGCAATGATTAGACCCAATCAGTCATGCCTGTCTCAAACTTTTGCCGCTCCAAGATACTGACCTCCCCAATACTCCAAAATATTATGTCAAGAAATCAAAAAGCAACCCATTCTCTATTAAAATCCATCTTAAATAAATCTAAATATATGGGTGCATGCATGGGCTGTAACTTGTAATTTGTTATTAATAACCTTTACCCATGCCATGCAATTAGATGATTTCATTTTGGTTTCAGCCTCAGCCTCAACATCAAAAGTTTTATTTTATATAGATAACTACAAATAATAATATTATATATTCTTATTACTAATTGAAATCTATCAAATCCCCACTGATGAGGTTTTCTATAGAAATTTGAGTTTTATAGAGGTGGGCGAGGACAGTTTCCATCTTACATTCAAGTAGCAATCAAATATCTTTAAAACTTTGTCGACAAGTTTAGTAGCATGAATTGATTTTGGTGCTTTTGTTTGTCATAGACAGGGGTGACATTTTGATGAATTGGAGATGGTCTGCGTTTGAAGTAATATTCTTGTAAGTTAGCAAGCATGATGACTTGTTATATATAAGCATCACCGGCGGCTTCAAATTCCCGACCAACTTTAATGATTCTGGAGATGAATATGATGAATCTATCTCATCTGCAAATTCATTAGAAAAATATGTCCTACGTGCAGAGTAGTAGGTTTTTGCACGCTTCGCTGCTTAATCAATAATCTAGGAAATGATGTGGTAGCAAAACCAACCACGTAATTCAACCACCAACCCTCTCATTTACTTGTTAATTTTACACCTTTCTTCTTGTTTATGAGGCATTGATTGATTTGTAATTGAAGGACGGATGTTGATTAGTTTGTCAAAACGTTAGTGGATGACAGTTGAGAGAGGAGGTAATTGTAAGCTTTTTAAAATATTAAATAATAATTAATGATTAAGATATTGTTATATATATATATATATCTCAAAGAAAGTAAAGTGAACTGAGATTGGATTGGCAAATGCGGCATATATTATAAGCACGAGCACGAGCATAAGCATAAGCATAAGCATAAGCAGCGCAAGTAGTCGTGAGTCTGATGAAATGCTGGGGGACAAGTACAGTTTCTGCTAATAAAGGTAGAGGTTTCACAACATATCACGTCTTTAAGTAAGAATTAGTGGGAAACCAGTGGGCCATTCCATCATTCATTTCAGCTTAAAGCGAGTGTAGCTATTTTCTTTTCAATACCATCATCATGATTTTTGGTTTCCAAAAACAAGAATTAGTAAGCATATGATCCAGTGCCAATTTGAGGTCCAGTTCAAAAGGGTAATGGATCACCAGTCCAATAACCCTCTCTTAGCCTTGGTCAGAACATCATTACTCCATCTCTGATCTCTCTCAAATTAAGGTTTGACTTTTTACATCTCATTTAATGAAGATAAACAATTAGTTTTTATTTCAACACGAACGTGTGAATACATTTATACAAGAAACAACAGATGAAGCTTAGCTGGCATACTCACTGGAAATGCTTAGCGGCTCCGTCAATGTTTGCAGAGTCGCAAGTTTGACAAATGCATGCAGCAAATGAATTAAGACTTAAACAGGTGCGGCCGTAGATTTAAGACTTTTTTGGACGTACGGAAATATGTATATGTATTATATACACTTAAATTTTTAGAACAAATTCTGAAAATAATTCAAAGAGTGATTTAAAAAATGTTATTCTCTAATTAAAATTTAGATGTCTAACAGTTATATGTAGTTATCCAGTACTAACAAAAAAGACTTTTGTTAATTATTTATGATTTTTATTTTTTTAAAACTGTGATCATTATAAAAATGTCTTCTTAAATTTGATGATTAATTATTAACAAATTATTATGATATGAATGATTTCTTCTTAATTTACATATGATATGAGTAGCTTAAAAACACAAAATCAAAATTATATGGAAAATAACATGAATGAATATAGCATTTAACAAGAAAAGGGGATGGAATTAAAATTTCAAAACCGGGACAAAAGTTACACACTTATCCGATCACTATTTGTTTATACAGGATACGTAAATATAATAAAATGAAAAAATTGCCAGGTTGAATGGAGAAAGCCAGAATGAATCTACAGAACGATGCCTTCATAAATGGTGGACAGCCTGAGTCTAAAGGAACGAACCGCCAATTTAGCTCGTCTAGAAGTGTATCTCCGTAACCTTCTAACAGAGCCAGATCTCGACATACCATTACCAATTGCAATAGGATTAGGAGTGAATGGCTTCTCGAAGCTTTTATTCGGTGTTTGATTTTGATTGATGGGTAGAACAGGAGAAACTCGGCACTTCCTCCCGCCCTTTTTGGAGACATTTTGAAGAGCAAGGCTGGCTTTCACAGCCAAAGCTGCCATATCAGATGCAGACAACCGGTATTGAAGCTTAGAGGCAGGAAGAAGAAAATAAATCTGATCAGGCTGGAGTTGATCGTCCATATCTAAAGCAGGAATGAACTCGTCGTACAACAAACGATCAGAATTGCAAAGAAAGCAAGGAGGAGGATGAGACGAGTGATCCTGAAGTTGGGCGAGAACTTGAGAGACAAAGATAGGAAGACTGTATTCAAGAAGCTGACCTTGTAAAGAAACAACTTTGGCTGTGGCTGTGAGAGATTCAGAATTAGAATCAGTGGTGTCTGTGTGGGAAGAGAAACAAGCACCCATTTTCGATGGAGAAGAAAAAGAGGAATTGAGAGAATGAATGAGGGGGAGGCGTTATTCATAACAATACTCAATGACGAAATTTCGTTATATGCAATGGGAGATGACAAGTGTTGACTCCGTTGTAGGCCTAACAATTTTGTCAAAACAAAAATCCTCAGCGATGACGTGGTACGCGGCTAAGCCCTGCGTGTGGGAATAACAGGTATAACCAGAAGTCGTTACTTAGTAGGAAACTTGAGGGACAAGCCGTACCACTACCACAATTATCATTATAAATATCGTCAGGATATTCATTCCATTGAGCCCCCCAACTAATTGGCTATTTCCCTTAGAAACACCCCTCTAGATTTGAAAGTAACAGCCACCCTCACCCATTTTCATCAGAAAATACCAATTTTACCCTTATTATTATAGTTAAAATTATTACAATGTAGATAAGATTTTAAAAATATTAAATCCAATAATTAAATTAGAAACAAATCTTTACGATATATATATATTAATCGAACAAAAATGCAGCCTGAAACCTAATCAAGCCAAAGTACTATTCTAAATATAAATATCTAATTCTAATCTTATGATTGTTTATCCGCTAAAAACCCACGCATAAGCAACCATGGCCAACCAGACAATCACCACCGTTATCTATTGAGCAACAGTAAATCCACCACTAAAAAGAATTAGGCACGACATGACATATCCATAATATATGATACTGTTTGTAATTGTTATCATTCAAAAATAGTATGATATGTTAGTTATTAATTATTGATCAATCATTAAATTTAGGTTAATCCTCCTGTGGCCTCTTCTGAAGTTGATCAACATTAATATTCGCTGGTTAAAGAGTGGGGTGGGCCTGGGCCTGCATGCATTTTGGTGTTGATCAATAATAATAGTCAGACCTCAGAAGAAAGAGCGAGTGGTTTGCTCTTCCCGAAGCGTCGACTGCGTAGTCTCACTCATCTCATGCCACACACTATTACAAGCTGTTAAGGGTTACGTGTTCGATTTTGGTAGTTACACCTGTCAAGATGTAAGGGTTGCACATTTTTCTTCAGTATTTTGCCATGATTTAAAAAATAAAATTTACGTATTGATTTGAAGCTAAATATAAATAGAAATAGAAAAAATGAGGAATGACGAGATGCATGACGCTACAACATAAGCCTTATCTACTGAAGCATGATATTTGTTTAGTTTTATGTCTACTAAGATGCCTCACCAAGTAAGTTTAGATAATTAATCCATAAAAGGAATGCCAAATCATCATATTCATATCCCACTAAACTATTTACTAACCGATAATAAATAGTATTAGCTTTAGTTAAGGCGGAGATGGATGGATAAGTACGGATCCATGAAAGTCACACGTGTCTATTCCATAAATACTCACTGCTCCAACGTGTCATCTTTTAAGCCCCGCCCCTTTCCAGTAAGCATCCAATAAACGGACAAAGCAGTTATAAAATTAGAATTACCAAAGAAAAGCCTTGGAAACGTCACCACAGACTCGGACCCATGACCATGAGATGATGCTGCGATTGTCTGTCTTTGCCTTCGCGCCCTCCCCAATAATTCATTATAATATTATTAATAATAATAATGAGAAAAGATAAGAAAACGAAAGGCACGAATGGAAGGGAAGGGTTGAAGAGAAATATGGGAGTGGAGTTGAGTCAGGCAGCCTTCCAGATTCCCCACGGCTCTCAATCTCATCATCCACTTGTTTATTTATTTATATATACAAAACTCCAGAGATAGACTAAAATGAAAGCTAGAGAGATATTTGAAGCAGCATCTGATCTCCTTTGAGAGTGAGTGAGTGAGTGAGAGGGACGTCCTCCTTGTCTCTAGTGGGGCTTACGTGTCTTCCAAGCTTCTTGTTTTTTTTTTTTTTTTTTTTTTTTTTTTTTTTTTANCTCTTTTTTTTTTTTTTTTTTTTTTTTTTTTTTTTTTTTTTCTCTTCTTCCTTGGAATTCAACCTGTTTCTTTAGCATCAATTCCAAACATCTATCAACATTTAATGTAATTAACCACCATTATTCAATCATCACACAATCATATTCTACCTCTTTACCTTCTCATTATTCATCATTATCATCTACTTCTACTACATTATTCTAATCATCAAACAGAATAATAATACACTTTCAGTTACCTCAATTTGTATTTCAAAGACAAATATGCCTATGCCTTTCCCTGTTATCTCTCACATCAACCCAAACACGACTTTGTCATTCAACCCACTAACCATCAATTATTAAACCTCAATCATGCCACTTCAGAACTTAATTTGGAGTAGCTTAGCTATTATGTCCGAATACCAAAGCGAACCGCATCTGCATGGCAACTGTGTTTAAAACCAAACCAGACAGAGCACCTTCCATTGATTCAAGTTATTATACTAGATCCACGTCCAATGCGAAATAATTAACTTGTATTACATTTACATGCCCCTAATTAAACTCTAACAATCCACCAATTATCCCAGACGTCTCAATCGTTATAGATTTGTAGAGCTAGCTTCACTCAAATAACCAAGCTAGTTGCTGCTGCCAAAACATATAATTAACTTTTATAATAATAAATTGCTATCTTTATGCACATAACATTAACATTCTGTAAACCATGTCATGGTAAGCCATCATTTCAATAACCATAACCCCACATATACATTATATAACATGAGCATGCTATGATATGATATAATATCTACATCGAAACTGTACTAATTTTCTAATATTTCTATTTTTAGAAGATATGATGATCCATAACAACTAAATATGAAGGGACCATTTCCATTATCCTCCTTTCCTTCCCCAGACCAGACCTAATCAAACACACTTCCCTGTTTTTTTACTATATACACAGGAAGGAAACTACTGCTACACTATTTCTATTCACATTTCACTTTCTCTGTGCTACTTTCTCATTCATTTTTATCATACAATAATTTCACTATACATTATAGCTTTTTTTTTCTTTTCTTTTTTTATAATTTTATCATTGGGAACTTAGAATGGGGCGCGATGAGGTATACCCTTTCTTCTCCTAGCATTGCGATGATTGTAAATTGGAGGAGTTGTAGGCGAAAGTTTTGTAGTGGCCTCATCTCCAGAACTGCAGGACCTTTCATTATGATGACTATCAGAACAAATGGTTAGTCCATCCATCAAACGGTTGAAAATAGGCGTTCTTCGAATCTTCTTTGGCGTTGAAGACTCGTCTGATTCTGACCCACCATAGAATGCATCTTTGTGCTTCATTCTCAGCGTAAATGTGAGTTCTGGGTCGCCCCTCTTCATGCCTCCAAGCTAAAAAAAACACAAATGAAACAGCGCATTTTAGTCAACACAACATTGAACAAGCAAAAGAGGAAAGAAGCTGGCGAAACAGAGTAGGTCAGTACAGGGCTGAATTTGATCTCATTAAACAAAAATTCAAATATAACGAATTGGTTTGGTTTTCGTCAATCAATGAAAGGGGATGTAATTAAGATGGAATTTGATGCAAAGAGTGAACCTTGCAGCCAAGAGAACAGAATCTGAAGGAATCAAGGAGGCTTCTGCAGCAAATCTCACAAGTATTGGTAACCCCCTTTCCAGGCCTCGGCTGAGGGCGCTCATTCAAAAACACAATCTTGGCGCTGTTAATAATGTAAGTCTGCACGCAGGATATGTCTATGTACTTCTGTATCTCATTAACTCTCACCACGTTGTGGTAAGAAGATCGCCTTATCTGCATCCAATCACATTTCATTCACCTCACCTCCATCAATACCTATAGAAATAAAAATCTAACAAAAGAGAAGACGAAAAACCTGAACAACTCGGTGATCTTTGTGGTTGATCAAACAGTAAGAACATAGAGCATTTCCCATACAATCCAAGCAGAACATGTTGCATTCGCTTTTATTAGAATCACCGTGTACTGAACAGGGAATGAAGTAGCTCGCTCTAAGCATTGGTTTTAACCACGGCGGCCCCATATCCTCCTCTTCTATTCGGCCTATTGGACTCACCTGCTTGTGAACCATTCAAATTGAAACAAAATTAGTAAGAAAAGAAAAGCAGAGCAGAGCAGAGCTCAATATTGATCATTCCATGAATTAAGATGAAGGCGAAGACACGAACAAATACCATGACTTTCTTGACCAGCCTTAAAATCTGAAGATGATTGATTATATATATGGAAATCTGAAACAAATTCAGAAAAGCAAGATTAGAAGAGCAAACGCAAGAAGGATATGATATGGGAAGATAGAGATGGTAGAAGAATTAGAAGGAAACCTTGCCACCCAACCCAAGGGTTATTATATGTTATCTTATGTTATATATATATATATATATATATATATACGCATGTATATGGTGAGAGTGAAGAAGAAGAACAGAAATGAAATTGTTTTTAGGGCGGTCACTAGAACAACAATATTGGATTATATAAATAAAAATAAATAAAAAGCAGGGAAGGAGACGTGCCCATCTTTCATAACAGCCGAATATATCGACGGACTTGAATGAAGACAGCAATGACTAGATTCTCCAACTAGCATGTTTCCTCCTGCTCATAACCGTTGGATGGGCGTGGTTTCCATCCTTTGTCATCCACCTGCAAATGGTGGCCGTCCACGTTTACCTGCCTTCCTCCAAAACCAAAACCTTAACCTTATTTCCCTTTTGGTCATAGGTCAAACCTTATAAGTAGTTTTCATGTTAGAAAGGAGACAATCTAGTCATTACCTGAATTAATTGCCAATGCTTGCTGTCCACCTCTTCCACCTCTACATGCTCTTCTTTTTTATTATTATTTTTATTTTTGACAAGAAAATAAATAAATAAATACTCTAAAATATGTGAATTGATTAAAACTAAGTTAAATAATCCACAAAATTGTCTACATCCGAAATGAATGAAACTACTCCATTTCCATTCCTTAAGAGATGTGGCATGGCAGCTTATTTTCTGTGACATCCGAAATGGTATTCAACTGAAAGGGATAAAAGGTTTTTTCCTGCTATGTTCAGTCCGGCCCAATGTCCAATCCAGAACCTACTCTGGGCCATCCGAGTCGATTATGGATCTTTAAAAGAAAAGACTGAATATGGACTCACTCACTCGTATACTTTTTATTTGGTCTATGCTTGAAGTGAGATGATTATCCAAGGATTATTTTATATTTATACGTTATGCACTTTTAACTCCTCTTCAGGAGGTGGAGGTGAAGTCCCAACTCCAATTTCCAAATGTGAGGGTTGCTTATCCGAAAATGAAATGAAGCAGGAAGGTTGGTCTCAGCGTGAGTAAGGAGACAATTTATAGAGGGTATCCTCAATTTTTTTTTTTTTATTTAATGAAAGTGAGTAATACCATTTCTGAAAAGCTTTAGCTTTGTCATAATTATTATTCATTTAACTTTGTAGACCTCTACTCTAGACACCAACTTTTACTTTCTTTACAATAATAACGACAATAATTGTCCAGAAGGCAACCGTTAACCAAATTTTCAATGTTTTAACGTGTTAAACTAAATAACAATCATTCACCGCATCTTTTCTTACCAAGGCAAAATCATGTTTTTGTGAGAGAGTTTGAGACCACGAAAAGATAGCTTGGGAGTTGTGATGGGACCTCCTCCACCGAAGCAATAAGAATCCTAAATCAAGACAAAAGCAATAATTGGTTGCTTCCTCTCCCTCTACCGCTAGTGTTTGCAAATTATGCACTACCTAACACAAGAGTTGCCGTCTCCATTTGTATTTTCTTCTCAACATCTAAACCATTTTATCACCACATGAATCAATAATTAATATATGTTGTGTTATGTGGGTCTTGTAGCTCAACTGAAAACTTAACCGGCTTTATAGAAAAATATATCCATTAACACTACTCGTTCTTCATCTAATTATTCCTTTTGCTTTTGCTTTAATCACTTAAGTGTCCCCATCATTCATTGCACAGCATTTATTATCAAAGAGACAGACTTTGTAAAAGCCACTGCATCTGATTCATACGAGGATAAGTAGAGTCACAAGAACAATTTTACAGAATTTCGCATTGGATTTGGATGTAAAGCTAAATAAAAAAAATTAAAAAAAAAAATTATTTAGCAAAAGAAAACTATAAGAAAGAAAGAAACGAATGGTACAAGTAAAACACTGACCTTTATAGACAAATCAAAGTAATTTTATAACTGGACCCAGACCCAGGACCCTCCCAAGCTTTTTCATCAGTTTCAGGCCAAGGCCACTCATGCTGTGCAGGAAAAGAGGAGTGAACTTTCAGCAACCCAAATCAAGATTTATCATGAGAACGTATGCCACGCGTAACTACTGAACAGTGCCACCCAGTAACATATTGCACACATGGGGAGGGGAGGATGATGTCGGTGGGTGGGGTTTGCTCTTAACTTTAAGCTGGATTGAATCCTGAATCATGAGAACCCCTGTACATTTCCGATGGTTTTGCGCTCGAATTCCTTGATCGTGTTGGCAAGCTTCTTCATATTGTCATCATACACGTAGGGAAGCTTATTGTACCATGTCACATTCTTCTTGGCAGATTCTGGGAGCAATTCCCTGCATAGTTCTTCATGTATGGTTATGGAGTTGTGATAGTGATAATAACGAATCTTTGTTTCTGTCTTGTGCAAGGCCTTCCCAATTACATTCTCCGACATGTGCACTCCTGTGGCATACGCATTCTTAGCTTGTATGGCGTACTTTCGATCCCTCCGAATTCCAGTTCTTGATTCCCTGAATAGTAGCTTCTCGAATCCCCATTGCCTAAAATTGTAAATATTAACCACCCCCACACCCCAAAATAAAAAGAAATCAGCAATGCCAACACATATTCTCATAGTTCCCAATCAGAGGTACAAATATTCCCATAGATCCTTAACCCTCCTAACAATTTTATATCAATTATCAAACACAACACAATTAGGAATCAATGCGGAATTTGAATCTCCATTTCATCTATAAGTTAAAGTTTGAATTTTTTGCGGTTAGAAATGCGAAAATTGCAGCAGAATAATTAATTAGTAGTGGTAGAATCTAATGTGTAGTGGAGGAAATGGAATTGACAATTTGACATACCTGGAATAACTTTGAGTGGAATCCTTCAAGCAGAGCGAACTGGACATTGGATTCTGCTCAATGGTGAACTGAGTATAATCCGAAAACTCATTAAGTACCGATTCCAGAGTATTCCCAGACGGCAAATAGATATACTCATCCACATCAAAGTAGAAAGTCCAATTGGCAGCATGCCTGTAGCGGTGCAAACAATCATTCACCACCAAGAATTGGTTATAATAGTACCCATCAAAATCAGCCTGCGCCCTGATATTCTGAACCGTGGCCCTCCCAGCCCGCACCCACGGTTCCAGAACTGCCCTGACGTCAGGCGTCACTCCACCGGCATCATGGAACACAAAATGCGAACTGGGTCCAAAGAACCAAGCGTGATAAGCCATCCATTCCCTGATTCTCGATGCACTCAGGTTCCCATACAAAGAGGAGCCGCAATACAGATATTCATACTGATAAGGTGGATGATATTTAGAGTCATTGAAAGCACCCGGCGCCTCCTCCAAAGCAGTAAACTTCTCGTACTTCCTTTGAGACTCACCATAATAGGCATAGAGCATGAGCTTGCCTCCAACGTTGACAGAATTTGGATTGGCAGAGAAAGTACAATTGACAACAACAACAGTATAGACACGACCGTAACCCCAGTCAGGAAGAATTTTATAAGCTTTGGCCCTTACAGAAGAACCATTGTTAGAGATCCACTCGCATTTGTACCAGGGATGACCAAAGACGTGAGTAGGCTTGGAAGCGAGACCCACCACAGCAAAGGTCCGTGCGCCACCCCTGTATGCACCCATCTGGACAAAAAGAGCTGCAGCGTTGCCGTAGGCCTGGAACACTCTCTTGTTCGGATCGAGGGGGTTCTGAGTGGAGAACTTTTGCTCAGCTGAGTAAGACAATGTGGATGAAACATTGATGGCGGCGGCGGTTGTGGTAGTGGTAGTGGTTGTGGTTGTAGAAACAGAAGTGTTTGGAGCGGTGCAAGGGCGGGTGGTGGAGAGGAGATTTTGATAGTAAGGAGGGAGATTCCATATGAGCATAACAAGTGTGAGAGCAAGTAATGTGGCGAGTAATGGCTTGGTCTCGAAGATGGTGAAGAGTTTGGTGGTGTTGGTGGTGGTGGTGGTTGAGAGGGCAGGCGGTGGGGTTTCTTTCCTCATCTGAAGCTGCGGCGGTCGACTGTCGGTGTTGCTTCTTGCTAGCTACAGCTTACAAGTAAGTAATAGTAATACTTACACTCTTATTATTGTTTTTGTTAGGACAAAAGGTCAAAATGAGGTCAGTCAAAGAGAGACTTAAGACACAAACCACAAATATTATATATATATAAAACTAAAGTGTTGAGCTGGATACCCCTACCTTCATTTAAAAGCCCTTTGATCTCTTCATATTTACACCATTGACACTTTTCCACCTTTGCCTTCGCCTTCGCTTTCAGTAAATGTATTCACAACATCAACTAATGTAATTACATATCATCATAGGGTGGGGACCACTGGTCCCCCAGGTATATAAAAAAAGTGGAGCCCCTCAGCAACCCTTCCCTTCCCTTCCCTCCCCTGTCCTTAACGGCTCCTTCTCATTTCCTGTATCAGGGTTGAAAATCTCGAAATTTCTTAAACAAATGTTACTGTAATGGGGAGCAATTAATATTGGTTCTGGACTGAATTATGAAAGACGCATCAGCCATGTGCATACTACTGCGTTACATTATTAGAATCAACCACTGAAAATGGTTAATTGTACACAAGCAAATGCCCAAATGAAACAATTTTAAACTTCCAAGAACCTTCCTACTTGCACACATGAAATCCAGGCTCAGGTGTACAAGTTCTAGTATTTCTTATTTTTCCTTCCGTCTAAACTAATAATAATAATGGATTGATTTGTCGGGGATGGAGGGTATTAAATTAATTTTCATAAAAATTTATCTATAATTTGCAATGATTGCATGGGTGTTTTGGTAATTATATATATATATGCATGCATATTAGTAGTAGTCAGTGAGTGAGGCATTGGCACTGGCACTGCAATTGCAATGGCTGTGGCTGGGCTGGCTTCATAAGGAAAAGTGTTTGGAACACACCAATGACCAAACTGGAATGATTGAAGCAGATGCCCTTACCACTTCCCAGTGAAGAAGTGGGTTTTTAATTAATTGCATTTTTTTTTTTACAGAAACCTTAACGGTAAGAAAACGACACCGCTGCCTGCCTGCCTATCATCCGTTCTTGGTTGACAAATTATTATTATTATTTTTAATTCAGTTACTTGGGACTTAGCAGGTGTCGGTGGTTGCTTTATAAACTTCTTAAGTAACTAATTAAATTCCTTTTAAGTGACTGTCGGTAGAAAACATCTACAACAGATACAGAGCAAAACAAAATTAAGGTTGACGAATGAGTAATGTGTAGTCGCAGTTGCTAGTGTGGTGCTGGTGCGTCTATACTAGATCTTGTGCAAAGCTCTGAGAACATCAACATGAACATGAACATGTACGTTATCATGCGTTACATCAATGCCATTTCCATGGGATGGCATTGAAGAGTTGTGTTGTGT